>QANU01043002.1:708170-726410 GCA_003254905.1 Nissolia schottii
ATGCAAAAGAAAATTAGTTTAATTATGAATAATGTAAAAGAAAATTTACGTTGTACCAATTAAATATTATTATGTTAGTATAATTGATTGATTTTATTTCACATTATTTTCATTAGTGATGTATATTATAAAATTTAATTGAATGAAAATATAAAAAAATTATCAGTACATAATAATTAAATTAAAAGAAAATTAACCCGTAATTATGAGCATCTGTCCACATCGCTCCATGTTACGGTGAGAATTTGTGACTGTGATTAATTAATGTAGTCATGGCATTTTGCGAATTGTGAGCTAGCATTTTAATTATCTATAACTTAAATTAAGGGATGTGTTTGCAAGTTAGAAAGTGATGGGGAAAATGGATTTATTGAAGGGTGCTATTAAAATTCTGGTATGAACAATTATTTCCTGCTCCTAGGCTATAATAAAGAAAGGGTCGAAAGTGTTTTTGTTTTGTGTAAATTGGAATTTTTTGATAATAGATAATCTTGAACCAGTCCCACACGAGACGTATAAATGTAATTGTCACGCACTATATATTTCAAGTTATTACCAGTCTAAGATGTAAAATCCTCTGTAGTTTTCTCAATTTATTTTGTGTAAGAAACAATTAAGTTCTGTCAAAGAGGATAAAAGTTTGTGAATGAAATTATGCAAATACTACAATTTAGAAATCTACAGGGTGTTGGATTGATCGTTAGTAAAAGTGGTATAGATCGTTGAATCGATCACTTAACGTATTTTGTGTCATTCCTAAAATTAATAATTATTTTTTAATTTACATGTTTACTCTAATTTGACAATTATTCTAAAAATTGGTATTTTATTGTATGTATACTTTACACCAATCTCCAACCTTACTGAGTTTGGTTGTATACGTTAATTTTACAAGCTTTAATGAGCGGTACCTATTAGTCCGAAGGAATTTTCAAACCCTTAACCCTAAATATTATCTATCAAAACGCGAATTGATTTTACAGGACATTATTTTTCGTGAGTCGTTCTTGCAAAATGATTTCCGGCTATTAATTATTTGTCAACTTTGATATTCTACATCTCTTGCTAAAATATGTTTATGACTAGTTTATCTTTATTGGTAGATTAATTAATGTTTTGATGGAGTGAAAGATTGCTCAATTTCAAATTAAATAATATCGTTTAGAGTTATTGTATGAGAATTAAGAAAATTAATGGATGGGCTAGGTATAAATATCTCACCAAAGTTAAGGCATGTCTTTTAGGTATAGATCATCCACTAACAAAGTCCTTACATCAATTAAGGAGATTTGAACCCTCACTTTATTGGAGTAAGAGTCTGAACTTTAACCAACTGTGTTACTCATTATTGGTGAAGAAAAAATATCTGAGAGAGCTTTATTCCCACATGCATATATATGGTTTACAAGAGGTTTAGCTAGTATATGAAACCATTAATTTGTTAATGTATATTTAACTAATGATTTTTTTTCTCAATAGAACCATTACATTTGGACTCTATTAATAATAACTCAACTTACTAGATTTGACTTGATTGAGATCTCCGAAGGGGTAGGAATCTTCCATCAATTTTTTGTTTTCATTCCTACATGAATAATGCATTTCTTAAGAAGATAATAATGTATGAATTTAATGATTTTCTAATATTTATTCTTTGATCTACTGCATTTCTTAAGAAGTGTTGTAGAAACTAAACGACAAAATACTCTTTCATTAAAATTATATAATAAGGTATGAATTTAATGATTTTCTAATATTTATTCTTTGATCTACAATTATTTATGAATAAAGATAGTGTGATAAAAGAATAAAAGGATTTGGAAAATAAAGTGAGAATTTTTACTTTTAAATGAATAAAATGAAAATATGTATATTGATCTCATTTATTGGTTTTAAAATGGTATTTGCTTTTTGGAGAATCCTTTCCGAAAATAAAAACATACTTGACAAATTTTAAAAAGGCACTTTAGTGGTGGAGGAACTATAGGAAAATTGACCTATATGGGTGGTTTTTCACCTACCCCATAAGATAAATACCCAATGTTATTTAATTTATCAATTTTTATAATGAAATTTGTCGAATTTTATTATCATTTCATGATCTAATATGGTATATTAATGGACTATATAATTTAATGTGATAAATTAATACTTTTCAGTACAATATTTGTAGAGAGGTGTATCGTAAACTGAAATGGTCCGCAAATCTCTTAACCTTTTATAAGTTAGCTCTTTTAATGATTTGATTAATGAAAAATTTATTACGATAATATACAACATGATATAATAACAAAATTCGATGAATTTTATTATAAAAATTATCAAAAATTAATAAATTAAGTAGCATAACATATTTATATACTACCTTACTCGCGAACGAAACTTGGTAGCGTAATAAATATTTATTCAAGTAAAAAATGCAATTTCTCTTAATCAAAATTTTATGATTGTAAGGATGTTAAGATTGGAGGGAGGATTACTTAAATACGATTTTGCCACTTCAAAAGTGTACCTCCTTTAACTGTTTACAAGAAATAGAACATTTTTTTCTCTTCTAATTCCCCATTGCATTGAATGCGTTGTGGGATGCATTAAAAGGAAGCACCCAGTGCTTCGGAGTTGGAAGTCATTTGGGCAACATAAAGCAACTTCAGTATATTCGTGTTGCCTCCACATGCATATAACATTGGCATAATTTGGCTCTTCATAAAGAACTCAGCACTTAGCAATGAATCTTAATTAGTAAGGACTGCTTCCACATTTGAGCTGTGATATGAAATAAAGCAAACTAGTGGATAGTAATTGGATTCCTCCTTACTTAGAAAAAAGGAATCAATTATAATACTGTATTGAAAAACAAAAAACAAAACTTTTATTCTAAGTTTTATAGTACACATTTTGTCCTCGATTAATGTTTTAAGGTATAAAAGAGTCAATACTGTCCAAAATTGTAAAAGGTTTTGTCGATATTTCATAAAATTCAAGAAATCAATCTAAAAAATTATTTTGATGTTGAACTTTTAAACTTAAAAAAAAAAACAATAACAAAAAAAAAGGTTTTAAAATGATTTATTTGTATGACATTGCTTAAGCGATACCTTGCAGTTTACCACTTGGACCAATCTCAGTTAGTTCAAAGATTTTCTTTCTGTTCATGTCTATCTTTTGTCTTGAATGACACAGAACCGCAGACCGAAAACCTGGTGTGAAATTTGTATAGTTGTTGCTTAAATTAGTACTGATCCAACCACACTTATTTGATAGATTTTTCTAAACCAAAGGTAGATAAAATTTAATTGAACCAACTGTGAGAGAAGGACTAAGTATGGGCACGCCCAATCTAATAAATTGGAGAAACAGAACACCACGCATTTTGTCAACATAATGGAGACCAAAAAGAGGGGGGGAAAAGTTATGTTGAAAGAGAATGTATCTTTTTCTCAGGAAAATAAATCACAAGTTAAAATTTTACATAATATAGTCACATATATATATATATGATATGATATCTCCGTCATTAATTTTAAAGATGAGACTTAATAAAGACACAAAATTTTAAATTAAATTCTATTAATTTTAAGAATGTTTTACTTATTTAAAAAGTTTATGTCTTTATCTCTTTTTACATAATTAAACATAATCAATTTTAATATGAGAAAATTCATTTCCAATAAAATATGTGACATATGGAAAAAAATTGAATGGTAGAGATCTCCGATCAGCTATCTCTTTGCTGCAGAGTAGTGATTAGCTATCTCTTGCAGCAGAGTAGTGTTTTCTTTCCTATTGTTACATTACAAATCCTTCAATTCCAAAATAGGAAAGCAACAAGTTCATTGTCTTGGGAATGAATTTGTTAGTTTCAAACGTGTGTATTGATTAGTGATGGGTGAAGCCAAAAGTTTACAAGCGGAAAAACTCTTGATTTATTATTTTAAAGTTTTTGGTTAAGGTATAAATATGCTTATATTTATATTTAATTTATTAGTATTGATTTCTCTTAATTTTAGACTAATCTTTTAACAAAATTAATCTTTGTCAATAATTTTCAATTAGTAATGTTATGATGGTAATTATTTAAGATAATTACATTCATAAAAATATAAAGTCTACTATAAGTTGCACCATAATAAATTTTACAGTTTTATAAATGTGATTGTTCAAAAATAGTTGTAATGCTATTGTTTCTCTTTTTAATAAGGTCCTATACACTATATTTTTTTTATTAAAAATTTATGAAAGACATTATTGTTACAATTTTAAAACTAAAACATTGGTAATCACTCTCTCTCTCTCTCAACAAATGCACTTTTTGATAATGGAATTTGAGACTAGTTACTTATCACAGTTGATCTAATTTTTGTGGGGGGGAGATAGATATAAACCATAATACATTGCAGCTGCTAGACATTAATTGGGCAGCCATATCTAGCTAAGGTCAGCATTCAAAGTCAATTGCGAAGATGGGTAAACAAAAGCTAGGAGCTAAAAAGCACTAAAGATATTTTTCCTTCCCCCACTCCCCCCAAAGGAAAGTTTACCATGTTTATTTTTCGACCCTGATATTTCTTTTCAACCTTCTCCTTAATTAATTCCAGGTACCTTTACCTAGGGTCCTAATTGGCTTAATATAATGTCTACGTTATTATTTGCAGCAGCCATTATTTTTAACTTTGTTATCTAGTTAAAGGAAGTGGCTATTGTTACTTCCTTTAGTCTAGTGTCACCTTCACTTAACAAGCCTTCCATCTAATTTTACTAAAAGGCCCTTTTATTTTTATAGTTATATGTAATTTATTTATTATCATGACAATAAATAATTTAAAGACTGAGTTTAATCCTTGTTTAATATATTTTTGCAAGATATTTTTTGATACTTTTATATGATAATATTATTTATAAAATATATGAGAAAATTTTGATGAGTCTTTATTAATGGAAAATTTCGAATTCAAAAGTTTAGCTTTTAATAAACTTAAGAAATGAATTTATCATTTTTTAAAGAACATGCAAAAAACAAGTAATAAATCGCGTTAATTTTTTATGCTAAAATCACGTTAATCATGAAAACTTAGGTTTAAATTATATTAAACAAGTAAATATATAAATTCTTTAAATACTTATTTGTCAGGAAAAAAAACTAAAAGCAAAGAGTAATAATAAGAATATTAGAAGACTTATAAGAATTTAAATAAAATTATGAGTTATTACGAAAATATTTTAAAACAATTAGTTTGGTTAAGAAAGAAAGAAGAGTATTTAAGATAAATTAAATAATTCTCTTCCAAACAAAAACACAAATTAATTCTTTTAAACTTAATTTTTTTAAACTTAATTCTTTTAAAGTAATTTTTTAAACTTAATTATTTTAAACTTATTTAATAAATAATTATTTTATCTCATCTAAATAAAAATAATTCTCTCACACTTATCAAAAAAATCTGTCAGACAATATTTTTTAATAAAAAAATATTAAGAATAAAACACAAAATTTATAATTTTTTAAGAATTAAAGATATATTTAATTCTTAATTTTTTAAAAATAATTCCTTAAAACTTAATTCCTTCACAAGTTAAATCAAAAGGTTTTGCCATGTCAATTGTCAAATTTAATCTGTCTCATTGTCTGCCTCATACGTGGTTCAAGTAATGCATAGTTTCACTAGGACATTTTGAGATGAAGGTCACATTGGTTGGGTCTGATTAATATTCTAGTCATAATATATAGACTGCACAAAGTGAATTAACCATCATATTTGATGATGATATATCTGCAGAAAACTGTACATGTTCTGATGCTTGTGTCAATGTTGACACAGACAATTCAACCGTGTAGCATCAAATTAATAAGAAATTAAAAGCAGCAGAAATGTTGTTTTCTAAACAAATAAAATTATTTTTGCGATTTCTTCAACAAGGTAAACTAATTATAGCTAACGATGGTTTGCGAAGTCGGTAAGGAATGTGATGGCATATTATAAAAAACGTGAGTTGGATTTCTAGTGATAATGTGATGATTATTTTGATAAAGTGATATGTATCTATTTTTATAAGCGCTCAAGGTTCAAAAATACACGTCTTAATTTTAGTAAAACAACTAGTAACAAACTCACTTAAACTTTCATGAATCAAAAAATTTAAACCAATGACATTCTTGCCAAATAATACAACTAATGATACGTGCACAAGAAGGTCAAAAATAATAAATAAATTGGACATTACATCACTAGTAACTAGTGGACAAGATGAAAACTTTAACATGCTACGAATTGATGTTATCTTATTCAAGTTATGTTGGGTTATTATCTTATTTTAGTTATGTTTTGTTTATTTATTTTAAGTATTTAGAACATTTAAATTTATTTTATTTTATTAGCACAATCTTAACTCTATGATTATGGGGCTTATCTTTAGTTTAAATTAGTTTCATCATTTGTTTTATCTTTAATTTAAATTTGAATCTAATGTAAGAGGTTATAAATACCTTGTAAACTAGTTTAGTGAATAACAACTTTTTGATGAATGAATTTTTTATTATTTTATCTTTAGAAAACTTTCTTTGCAAAGGGCTGATCTCTTTGTATGTGCAAGGTGGGTGATTTGCTTTGCTTCTTACATCAAGAAATTGGGTAACCTCATTCTAAGGTAATTCTCAATTTCTTATTCTTATCCCAATTATCTACCTTTCTAAGGCAGGTTCCATAGGGGTTTAGTAGGGAGGATTTTTATCCCATTCTTTATTTCGAGTCAAAGTGTGTCTTGGGGGTTTCAGGATCTTTATATGCTTGGGGTTCTGCATCATTTGGTATTGTTAGGTCTCCAAAATTCGTTATATGGTTTAAAGCGAATTATGATTAAGAGTTTGCGTTGAAATAAATGTTGGCGATGCGAAAGTGAGCAGCCAAGTGTAATAGAGATAATCACTAAGGCTCGCTAGAAAATAGGTCACGACAGAAGAGTCGTCGCGACGGTAGAGACTTGGAGACAAAGAAATGCCAAAGAGTAGCTAAGAAAGGTCGTAAGGGAGTACCCGCCGCGACAGAAAATTAAAGAATGACATGAAATCCTAAGTGACTTGAATGTCACCAATTAGCTAAGATGTTGACACCAAAAGTTCGGCTAGTAAGATAAAGTCATCGCAAAGATGACAATTCGTTTAAGAATTGTCACAGTTGCTTCATGGTAGTGGCCTCGTATGAGGCCAATCTTGCGACAACTAACCAAAGTAGAAACTGTCGTAAAGATGGCAATTCATCTAAAGGATTGTCACGGTCGATTCATTGCAATAGCCTAGTATTGGGCTAATCTCGCAACAGAGTTTAAAACTTAGCAGAAAAACGTGGCTTTAAGCCAATTTTGTGGAGGGAACGGTTATTAGATTTGAACACTATCCATAACCTCCAATCTGACGTGGTCACTACAAAAAGTAACTTCCCATGATCAGAAGGTGGCAAAACTGCTAAGGAGCAACTGTTGCATGTCATGTTACATATGCAAGCGCAACTGGCCTGCGTTATGCGGACCACGTTGATGAAAATGGTAACCGTCGACGACTGAAGTGAAAACGGTCACCAGAAGAGGAGAGCCATGAAACTCTATAAATACAAGGCTCTTGAACTAAACTCGAGGTGGAATCCTGACATTCCTACCGTCTCTCATAAGTCCCCACAGCGGCAGCCACAGTCCCACTAAAGCTTAGCGGGTGCCGCCACTTTTCTTTTTTTCTTTTCATTTTCCTGCTTTCCTAGGAGTAGACGTAGTCATAGCAATCTCTTCAGCCCTGACACTCTTTTCTTCCCTTTCTGCACTGTAACTAGTAACACAATCCTCTGTTCCGGCGAGGATAGCTTTGTAATTAGAGTCACTCCGGTGACCTTTTATTTGAATATCATTTACATTTCCAATTCTCCTTGTACACCTCTCTTACTCGTGCAATTCGCACCCCACGTTCTTCACCTAAGAACGCCGCGGTCGCTTCTCCCTTTTAAATATCTGTTTGCGTAGCGTCGGAAGATTCCCAATAATTATTTCGCGTGAAACAGGTATCAGAAGCAAGGTCTAGATAAATTCCTATTTATCTATTGTTTTTGTTATTATTCAGTTTTAAAAATAAGAAGCAAAATGAAAAGAAAAAAAAGTACAGTGTCAATAGTTGTACGGTTCAATTGGTTTGAGTTCCTTTGTTAGGAACGTGAAAATTAATTTGTCAAAGTGCAGTTCCTTGGTCTATTTGCTTTGAACTTGAATTTGCTGGCTATTATTCAAATTTGTCAAGTGTAGTTCTTGTAAGTTTAGCATTACTCCTTAATATTGGTGAGAGAAAAACGTTCTTAATTCTTTCTCTTATTGGTTTATTGCAAGTAATTTCATCAATGTGCCGGCCTCTGTTCCTTATCAAACTATATGTTCTTGAGTTAATTTTAATTTTTCCATTCTCAAGTTTTTGTTTTTCTTTAATGTTGAGTCTCTCATTTTTTTCTCTCATCAAAATATTAAAAAATTTCTTAGATTGAGTTTGATTTAATTTATGAAGTGCAACATCTTAAGGCAATCAAGAGAGATAAAAGGCAAGAGTGGTGAGTATAAAAGAGGGTAAAAGCCAATTTAAGTGGAAATACATGAGAAGAGTCGTGAGGTTGTTTTACTAACATTTGTACAGGTTATTTAAATGGTTGAAGAAGTAACAATTTTGAAGATGATGTACAAGATACTTATGGCTAAATTTCAGAGGATAAACAGTAATTTTGATGAGATAGATAAGTGGAAAAAGGAGGTGGATCGAACTATATTAAAAAATCGCAAACAAGAAAATTAGAAGAATAGAGGTTTAGATTCAATGAAAAAGGTGTTGGATAAAAGGAAGAAGAAGGCTCCACAACCACATGAAATCTCATCCAATGAGAGTTATCTTTGCTTTTTTTTTTTTGCATAGAAAATTCGAACTAGCCAGTGTATTTTAGAATGTTTTCGTAATTTTTAGTCCATTTTAATCTTGGTCTTAGTCTTTGATCTTTGATACATAGTGAGATGTTTGTCAAATGAGTTTTAGGTTCATAAATCACCAAGAAACCAAGTGCAACACAAAGTTTAGCAAATTTGGGAGAGCTACAAGCACTACTCGAATAGTACCAAGACANGAAAGAAAGAAACTGCTCTTACTGATCCTTATTCAAGCCAGATAGCTGTATCAGAGCCCAAATGATTTCTTTTGATGATATTGGCTATGAGCGGAATTTGATTGATGTTGGCTGCCACAGAATTTGATCTCTTTGTCTCTGATTTTCTCAGTTTGGACTTTGGAGGGTATTAGATTTGTTCAAACCATATAGATTTATCATGGCCTAGTTTCTCAAAATTATTACATCTCACATTAGAACAATGCCAATAATTGACTCTGTCTTTAACTGATTTGCAAACATGTAAGGCCCCACCTTTGTTTGTCAAATTTTTGGGAGGCATGATAGTTTTGTTCATCCTCCTCTCTTGGTACCAAGGTAGTAATGACATTGCTGAGATTTGATAGTGACTCAAAGTTCAAAATTTGAGGTTGCACATCCCTCTAAGTATCACTTAGCCCATCAAGAGCTGGTGGACTCTCTCATTAATATCCTGCACCACAGTTGCATTTTGAAATGAGTGAATGCATCTAGTTCATCCCCCAAAACATTCATCTTTGTGTTGTCTGCTTCCACAGTTTGCTTCGTCTTTGTGAACCTTGGAGATCAATCCATATTTTTCTCACTGTGACTATGTAGGACTATAGGGAACATGTAAGACATGTAGTCCCTGATGAAAGTGTACAAAGGGAGAAAATATAGGGGCATTAACGTAAATAAAGAGAATGAGCAAATGGGAATGATTGTGGAAGGTGCTTAATGTAACAAACTTGCTGAGTCAGCAAGTTTGCTATGCGAGCGAGGCTTAGGAGAATGAAGATTGGGGTATTTAGAGTGGGAAAAAGGTGGAGAGAGGTAGGCATTATGTTTGGAAAAATTGGAGTGGTGAGCTACATAGTGCTCAAGGCTGGTAGTATCTAAGATATTTTCTTGGCCTCTTCTCTGTTTCCTCTGATATAGAATCATACTAGTTTTATATTAGAGTATAACTAATACAATCTATACTCCTTACTCTATTGTTATCTGTTGTTGCTTCTTACAATTGATATTTGTAACATCCCACTTTTTTGTTAGTAAAGATTTCACAGGATAAATACCAACAGAAGCCCTCTGTATAGGTTAAAAATTTAGAAACATGAATTCTTAGGTCAAAAATGTCTGTAGAAATTATTTTGCTTGGTTTCGCAAAATTCTGCAGACACTAGATAAATTCCTTTTAATCCTTAGAATTTAGTGTTGTATCTAAGATATCTGTAAAATCTAGTTTTATGGAAGTAAATTCATAAATACTATAGTTTGACCCAAATTCTTCACTAGGAAAATTATGTTGATCTTGGCAATCAATACCCAAGAGGGGGGTGAATTGGGTATTTTAGAAATTATTCCAATTTCAACAAATATTGCATTTTCATGCAATTAACGTTACTACGCAGCGGAATATAACAATTAAAGATTTAATATAGGCATGCTCAATTATGTTTGTAATCAAACAATAAGATCAACGGAGCAAATTATAAGCAATTATCAACAGATGCAATTCTCAAATATACAAGACAATAATATAAGTTTGCAATAAATAAAGAGATAGAGTTAGAGAGATTGCAAACATAGATTTATCCTAGTTCGACCACCCTTGTGATCTACGTCCAGTCCCCAAGCGTCTTGCTCAAGATTTTTCCACTATCATCAGGCTTCTAACCTAGATGCTTGACAAACATTTACATCCAAGAGCACTCCTCACACTTAGGATCCCCCACCTTTGTGTAGAAGCCTCAAGAACCAAACCTTAGGGATACCACACCCTAAGCAACTAGAGGGATACCTCACCCTCTTTACAAGTGTATGNTATTTATGAATTTCAAGTTTTATTAAATATATTTTTGTAGTATAATAATTTTTTAAAATATTTTTTAATATTTTTTTAATAATAGGTAAACTCGTACGAGTTTACGATCTGAGTTTACGGAGGCTCCACGAGTTTACTTAAACTCGCGAGTTTGATAACCATGCTTAGGGCTATGATGTAAAGTAATGCACTGATGTTATTTAATTGAGGTTATTCAGATTATGGTTGGAGCCTTTGTGTAATTTTATGTCATGCTTAATGGTTTAATTACTTGATGATCGGTTAATTGAGTCACTGCCTTGTATGCAACTCGAGAGGGGAGTATGAGAGTGCACATGCTAAAATAACCATAGGTTAAACAATAGTCGGAGACGAGTCAATGCGACCAATGCGATATGTTTAGGAATTCATAAATTAAATTAAGTTTCGAATGAGTTAATTTGCACTAAGAGATTATGTTTTCCACTTGTTAGGAAATGATTATTTGTTATTGAGAGAGACGAGTAATTAGGAAAGAAATCATAAATGATAATAGATTAATTCATAAACGGGATAATTGAGATTGAATTGACAAAAATGTGCAATAGGTTAAGTTAGATGCCCGGTGTATTTTTTCCCTAGTTGAATCTAAAACCCAAACCTTTTTTTGATCTTACCTTTTGCCTTTTGAATTATTAATCTTTTAAATTTTAAATTTGTAGTTTCGAAAGAATCAAATCATCATTCCTTTCAATTTATTCATTTAGTGATTATTTTGTGATTAATTAGTTATTGTAAAACAATATTCAATACTCCATTTTATTACTTATACCCGGTATACTTGATGTAAAAATTCGCATCATAATGAGGCCAAAATATAGCTTGATAGATGCATGCTCATAATATCTTTCCTTTTGATCATGGTCGAGATTAAGAGGCTTAATCCCTAATTACTACAGTAGCAACTCTTTATTTTTTTTGGTTTAGATAGAGCTTCTCTTATTAATTCCTTCCTTCTCACTTGTTATTTTTCGCAGTACAACATCTCCTCAAGTACCTTAAATTCTTTGCCTGTGTCTAAAGTTTCTTATGCTTTGTTGGAAAGACTAGCTACAAAACACTTCACTGAAAAATTGATGGAGAGGGTGAAAGATCATATGAATGAGCGAATGAGATAAACAACAAGTACAATAAAGGAGTACAAAAGTGGGTTAGGAAAAAACATAACAAGAAAAATGTTTTTTTTCCCTTCACATATTTATTGAAACATCACCCTATATACCAATTTACATCTTCATGGGACAAGCCCTTAACTTTATTTAGGAGTCTTTACATTTTACAGTACTACACTTTATAAAACAGGACATGGAGATAAGTAGACAAGCAAAGCTAACTCTCATTTCAAGCATTCCAATAACATAAAAAAAAGGACCAATATATTAATTACAACTGATACTTATAGATAGTATATGTTATTAATGGGATCCAGTAAGCAATAACCAATAACCACTCTTAAATCATTAAGACAATGATGTGTCTTAATGTCTTTCCTCTGTATTAATAAATTAGTATAATACAAGAAGTCATATGCAACATTCTTAGCTTGCAAAAATAATAGTTGGGTCACAGCAACACTCATCCAAGAGGCAACAACAACACAAAGCTGCTAAGCTGCATATTAGGACAAAAACAAATAAGCCAACAAAACCAAAAATTAAAATAAACATAAAAGAAAAATAAAAGAAAAGATCTTTGCTTAATTAATAATGTTACTTTTTCAAAAATTCCACCCTATATATATAAATTGCGTACCATCCTTCAAGAAAACCTGTTTCTCTCTTGGGCGGTGGAGCAGCAGCATAGTACTGTGGAGGTGCAGCCACCGGAGGTGGCCCTTGATAAGGACCTGTTTTAGGGACATAACAACACCAATTATTTTTGTCACAAAATTAACATATACAAAATTAAGTATTTCAATTCCATGCAATGATTTATGCAGTAGACATAAAATTGATCAATTTTTTTTTTCTCTCAGGATATTTATTGGTAGAAGTAATGACTAATCTTTTTGCATATTGTAAGTTCATTTAAGAGAGTAGTAGAAGCTAATCACGAGTTTTAAGAATACTCCATGCCTAAAGGGAAGACTGAATTCTCGACACGGTTAAAAAAAGGAAAAGAGTCATTACCACCTTACCTCGGCCGGTGATTATAAAATTGATCTTGGTGCAACTAAAGAAAAAAATTGAAAATTTTTTATTGCCATAAAAAAAGAGGTGAGAAAGGAAAACCTACGGCATATAGAGATTTATTTTAGGGATGAAAGGGTGCATATTTAGATATATGGGATTTGTACCTTGTGCAGGGTATGGATAGCCATATTTGATTTCACTCATCTTCACAAGAACAAGCTTTTCAAAGATCAGATAAACCTTAAGAGATTTCTTTGAAGACAGAACCTGTAGAACACACATATATGTATACATGTACATATAGAGTGATATATATATATATGCACACACATGCTTTCAGGAAAAGTCATAAGAGAATATAATTGGTGGGGAGAAAGAATTAAGAAGAAAGATCCAGAAAAGACATTTAACTTCAAATTGGTTGGACGTTAATTGCTTGGCATCTAACTTGATTGAAACTACTAACTTGATAGATGCTATTACATTTTTTTATATTTTTACTTTTGCCAAAGTTATATATATCCACCGCCACCATCTCCTTAGAAGAAGAAGAAGAAAGAATAATAACTGAACCAATGTGATCTCAAGCAAAGTCCATTTTTTCCTTTCTATTTTTTGAAGTTCTGGATTCTAGAGGAAGAGCACTGTTATCAAATTAATCAATCAAATACAACTGCAACCAAGAACATTGTGAAAAGTTAGGGTCCCCTTTTGACACATGGCTTGATGAGAGAGCAAGAATAATAACATTGTGAGTCCTACTTTTTAACTTAACTCATTATCTTACTTAACTATATATATTAGATGGTGAGAATCTAGCATCTAATATATGTACTTTTTAAATTTTGAATTCATTTGATGTATTTTAATTTTAAATTTTGCTAAATGTACATGTATAATAAGTAAGAGAATAAATTAAATTAAAAGGTAAAACTCACATACATTTCTCTAATATTCCCTCCAATCTATTATATATATCACTTTCACTTTTTGTAATATAGACACAATTATGTCTCGATATATTATTATTATTATTTTTTTGATGAAATATATACATTAAATTAAATTTTGAATGAACATAAAAGTGACATAAATTAAACTGAAAGAGGTAATAATAAGCATACTATTTGTGCAGCTTCTCTCTTTTGTTTGGAAGCTTCTTACTTTAATCACTTGTAATTAAAAAAAGCCAGAAAAGCATGACATGCTGTCCCATGTGAACATATTAGAAAAGCACTCACATGAATGAGGGTGATGGGTGTGTAGTGTAGGGCGCTAGCTATATATGTGGGAATGGTACTTATCTTTGCATTTTGGGTTAGTAGAACTATTAGGAGCTTTATAGTGGAATATATTCCACCCACGGTTTCACACGCTTTTACCACGTCTTCTATGTACTACTTTATGGGAAACTTGAGGGTAACGATAACTTGATAGCTACATTAATCAAAGGTCTATTAACTACTTATATTTTAATTAAATTGGATAGCCACACTAGGTGATTATTTAATCTTTATACACAAACGGCTAAGATAAATTGGCGCAGAGGACAAGTTTTAAGGTGGGACTACTGTGAAAATTTATGGTAGAGCAGAAGAATAAAGAAGATAAAAACGGAAATTTAGTCGATTAAATCAGATAATAGAAAAAGTGAAGTAATACAAGTGACGACAAGTAATGTATAGGGTACTAACTAATAATTAATCTTAATTAACTCAATAAACTCTAACTATCAATTACAAAGCGAGCGGATCATTCATTCTATGAGAATTTTACATGACATTGTTATTGTAGATCTTTACCATTAATTGTGTTTATTTATTTATTTGGTTGTATGTCTAGTTCCAAGGTTTTCCCTTTGACTAATTCGGGTCGACCCGAATCGCGCGTCTGACTGTTGTGGGTGAGTCTCTCGGCGGAGATAATTGCGTACGCAAAGTCTCAAACCCGATTAATTGTGTTTATTTATGCGGCCTAAGTTATGGATCACATACTTAATTAATGGTAGAGATCTGTCATATAAAAATCTCACATGAAATGATCCATTTTTTAACCAAATGTTAATTACATCAATTATATACTCGAACAGTTAGTACGAAATGAGCTCATATCTCAGAAGAATTCATTTTTAAAAAAGATGATGCCATCAAACTCCTCTAAACTTTTATCTTGAAAAAAAGAAACTTTATACATGAATAATGATTCTTATTTTATGATTTTTCCCTTATAGATTCTCATCAATAGCAGGAAGTTTTTGACAATTTTGGAATATTGACGGGGCAAGGTGTCTCAATTGGAGAAGGAATCATTGACTAAATAATCTAAAATTTTATCTTCTCTCTTATTATTTTTTCACATGACAATGTGATATTTGAGGTCTCATTATTTATTGAGAATGTAAAATTAATGCATAACACAAATAATTAAGAGATTAACAATAAAAGATTTCATATTACTAAAAAAACAAGCATCCATTTCCGTACGCAACTAATGAACATGAAATGCCATTTTGTAGATCAATGAGTAATGAATTGTGGTAGTGGGGTGTCTCTTTAATCAGTAGGAAATAGAATCATGTTACTCTAGGCAGCTAAGTTAGTCGAATACTCTATATTTTGTAAGGGTGATATATTATACATTATAAATAAACAGATGGGGTCCCAATTTTCTTGCTGCTTTAGAAATTGTTTGTGCCCTTTCTTTCTTTACATCGCCTAAGATCCATTTAAAAAACATAACTTTTGACTTTTTTTAACTTTTTAAAAGTAAAAAAGTATACGTTTAACTTTTATTATGTTTGAATATATAGTTTATTATTTTTTAAAAAGTCAATTTTAATATTTTTTGACAAGTTAAAATATCTTTTTTTTAAAAAGTACTTTTTAAAACACTTAAAATAAAAATTTATTTTATTATATATTTATATATAAAATAATTTATTGATAAGTTACATTGTAAAATTTTCTTTTGTGATAAATTATTTTAACTCGTGTACTCAAACAGACCCATATATATATATATATATATATATATATATTAAGCTTTAGTTTTAGAGATTATATTGGTTGATGGTGTAGTATGTAATGGTAATAGACAAGATCATACCTATGATTATCAGACAAGGAATAAAAATTGAAAGAGAAGTTGTTCAAATCTTAATTTATCTCATTGGTACATATATTTGAGTAGGAGGAGAAATTAGGCTTAAAAAATATAGGAGTGTCAAGCATTTCTCAAATTGAAATAAAATTGTGTCTTAAACTAAAACACTTAACATTAAAATTTATAACCAGTAGCTTTCAACTGAGATTCTTGACTGATTTAATCACAGGATCAAAATTAACCACTTAATTTTGGATTTTAAAGAGAGTGACTGGCAAAAATAGTGAAGAACCACAAAAATCATAGGGTTGCTGCTATGTATTTGGGCTACTAATTAAGAATCCAAAAATAGTGAAGAGCTAGCATGTTGTGTGTTTCTGGTTAACAAACAAGTCAAGTTCTACCCATAAGCTTTACAACCAATCCTTCTTTTGAGTTTTCCCTTTTCGTGTGGCGGTAATGTAAACAAACTTATAAACTAGAAAACAAGATTAAAAAAATAATAATAAACCAATGCTACACGGAGACATGCACCTATTATTATAGCCTATAGTCTAGTTTAAAATGGAATCTAATCATTCTTTACATTGAATGACCCTACATTCTAAAACCAGTTGTAAACTTAAATGAACCTTTTTTCTTTTTTGTTTCCAAACTCAATGAGTTTTGAAACTCTATGGTTTGCGTCATCTTGGCGTGCATGATTGGGCTTGACAATTTGGGCCTTTATTATTTTTGAGGCTTGAAATTTCTTTTTTTCTTATAGGTGTATCTATTGCCTTTCTAACTGTGGGCTTTTCCTTTACGTCTATCCTCTAGAATAGGTCAAGTAGGTTTACTGTTAGGGCCTGTTTGGAGCACTTTATAAGATAGAATAAGATAAGTTAATACAATACGTAATAATTTTATCTATTATTTAGTACAATTAGTATTGTATAAGCTTATCCAATATGATCCTCTTATACGTCAAAACAATAGATAACTTAGTCCTGCCTAAGGAGATAGAATAAGACCCGATTAGCTTTTAATGTATAAGGTCTCTTTCAGCAATTTTATTTTATTTTATTAAATAAAAATAAATAATGCAATAAAAAATAAAAATATTACATAAATAATAAAAAAAATTAAAATAAATGAAATTAGGATATATATATAATCCATTTGAAACAAAAAAAAGGTAAAGTTCCATGAGAGCTATTATTATTTTTTCATTCACAATACTTGAATTTACGAACTTGCTTCTTATAAAAAATAAGTTTGAAATTACTTAAAACACAAAGCTTATTTTGAATTACCTTAATATACTTAAGAATTTCTCAATATTTTCGTAGTCGGATGGTTGTAAAATATACATTAATTTTATGGTAAAGTACTTTTGTTATAAATTTATAATCGAAATATGTGTGGCATGCATTTAATGATATATATATAATTATTAGAAAAATAGATTTTATCGACAAAAATGTAATCTGTTGCTATATTTTATATTAGCGACGGAATTCGCAACGAAATATTTTCTCACTAAATTTAGAAAATAGTGACAGATTCGTCCATTGATAACTGTTTTTTGCTGATCCAATCTAAACAATAAGACCTCTCTTTTTTAGCATACTTCTAGACCATTAAAAGCCCAAAAAGAGTCTCTTGTCTAGCCTGAACAATAAGGTTTTTTTTTTGTGATCCTTTCCAACCAAAAACACTTAAGCCTAAAGTCCTTTTGTTGTTAGCCCAACTTAGACCAAAAACTAAAAACACTTTGAACTCACTCTCTCACTTATAATAACTGAGAAGAAATCCTTGGTACCAAAGCGAAGATAGAGAAGAAACACAAAGAACACCACCGCCGAAGATCACACTTGGTGCCAAAACGCAAAATGGAAATAAAAAGAAATCAGAGTATCAAATTATAGTTGCAAGTATCGATTCTATTCTTTCTCTCTCTGAAGGCATGAGAGGGTTTGAAATATAGAACGAAGAGAGCGAGAGTGAGTAAACGAACAATGAG
>QANU01043002.1:733229-808509 GCA_003254905.1 Nissolia schottii
TATATATATATATATATATTCTAATTATATAACTCTTCTATTTCAATGAAATTTTTATTATGTTATAGTTCTTGCGGGTACCTTTTGATTTTTTTTTTAAAAATTCATGGGCTCATGGGCTAGCCCGTGAGCCCGTCAGGCTGGTCCGTTTAGCCCGCGGGCTTAAATGGGCCAGACCATTTTTTAAAAAAATTTCACGGGCCTATTTTTGTATGTAAAGCTCATCCATTTAACTAAGTAAACGGGCCCGGCTCGCTGGCTGAGCTCATTTTGACAGCCCTAGTCACGTGCATGATAGCATGGTTGTGAATAATGTGTTGGCGCATTGGGTATACAAATTTATGTAATGTTAATTTTCATTGAAACTTTTTGTTTGTGATATGATTTATGTATTGCCATAACTCACAAGTAGGAAGAATGTGTTACACTAAAAAATAATCAAATTGGAAAACTTCTACCATTATAGTGTGTTTGATTTTTCAGGTCAAAATACCTATAATTGATTCTAACAATTTTTAAAAGTGAAAATTGTTTACCTTTAGAGCTCAATTACTAATGCTGGTTATTTTCATGTAAAAATCAAACATGTTAATAGCTATATATAGGTTAGGTAGTTGCTTAAATATCCTATAGAGTAAATACCCATGCTACTTAGTTTATTCATTTTTTTTAATAATTTTTACTACTAAATTCATCGAATTTTGTTATTATTTCATGCTTTATATGACCGTAATAAACTTTTCATTAGTCAAATCATTGAAAGAACCAATTTATAAGAGGTTTAAAGATTTGCGAATTATTTGAGCTTATGATGCACCTCTTTACAAATGTTATATTAAAAAATATTAATTTATCACATTAAATCATATAATTCATTAATATATCATATTAGATTATGAAATTATAATAAAATTTGATGAATTTAGTTATAAAAACTGGAAAAAAAAAGAAAAATTAAGTAGTATGAAATATTTGCTCCATGAAGTGTTTGAGATAGCACCTTATATATAACCATTTTGTCTTTTGTACATTTTGCTTAAACATAAAGGTAATTTATAGATGCGGTGGTAGGAAGCATAGTGTTCCTAGTCCTACTTTAGATAGCAGCTAGTGTTTAGTACTTTAATTAACCTCCTTAACAAGAAGCATACATGGGTCTAATAGCATGTGTAGGACGTAAATTTTCTCTCCTACCAAACCCTTCGGAACTTTCTGCCTTTGTCCAGGCTTAGTGTTTAAATTGATAGCTCTTCTCGCTGTTGGGCGTTTGGTTTTTTATAACATGTTCAACCAACCTATTATGCACAAAAGTCATGGCAACAAAATTCAAAAGGGGTCTATCTTTGGCCTAGCATAGGAGTCTTCGCCAATAATATTTTTTATTCCCAGATTAGGTGAATATCTTAATTCATCATTCATTTTTTATCTATATTCAGGTTGGTTTCTCAACAATTTTTTTTAATTGGTCCTTCAATATTTTAAATTTACTCTCATTAGTTCTTGAATATTGTAGAAGGATGGATTAATAAGGAAAACTTTTAAAATGTTTAGAGACCAACTGAGAAATTTTTTTTTTGTTGAGAGACCAATATTAGTATTGAAAAATAGTTTGAGGGCCGATTAGAGCATTTTTTTCAATATTATTTAACAACGAATGTCCGTGTAGGATAGAAAATTTATGATTAAGTGAAATATAAATAGTATTTTGGATTTAAATTTTCAACAAAGAGAATAGTAGGATCCTTTATGAGTTATGTCTAGGTCACCTTGCTTCGTAACAAACCAACAACCTTTTCTATTTTATTATGAAGTTTCTTACATAAACCAAATATATATACAGCTACTTAATTAGATTACATAAAAGGTTAGTGAGGTTGTTATAATTGGGTTTCAAACTTTCATTTAAAGTTAGTGAATTCCATCTAAGTATATTTTACTTATGATAAGTGAAAATCAATCCAATTAACATCCCAAAAAAATATTAAGCTCACACTGTGTTCTTTCAGAAAAATTCTTAAATTTCTACGGGCTTCCACAAGAAAAAGTTAATGCAAAAGACAAGTGGTTAAAAATATAGGCATAGAGCATGTGACTTATTGCCTTTTTCTTTTGGTACATACTTGTTACGGACTAGGCCTAAGGATTTGATCTAGGATCCATCCTAGTCCACATATCACGAGCCTCAAGTCTGCGATGCTCGCACAAAGTTACTTTTAGGGTAAGGCCTCACGTTCCAATCACACAGATAAATCTCGGGTCCAAGAGGAAAATTTGCCACACATAATGTTTCCCGAAACCTAGAGGAAAATCCGGTATCACGATTCCATCACCGACAATCATCTCACCGTCTCCATAAACCACACCTCAGGTATAAAAGAGGCCCAGCTCGTTAGGTATAGACTAGAACCCATTTCTCTTAATCTTACACCTTTATCCTATCTCTATTTACTTGAGCGTTAAAGTCCTTACATGTATACCCGCCCTATCTTGGAGATACGCTGAGGAGTTTCGAAGTCCAACCCATTCCGAGGATCATTCATCTTAGTACAATACTTATTGCTCTTAATGTGAACCACCTTAAATTGTGTTAGACAGAACAAAGAAAAAGGGAATAAATGCGATTATTTTGTCATGAGTATAGTTGGGCATCTGAATTAGTGGCTGCATTAATTTATATAAATTAAATTAAAAAAGTCAAAATATAACAACAACTCCCAACACTTTTCCTACTCTAATTGGCGCCACGCCGCCTCAAAGTATGTCATCATAAATATTGACATGTGCACACACTCTACTAGGGTGGAGCCAAGTCCATTATGAAACATCAAGGAAGATTGGGGTGAAAGAGACTCACCATGTTACTTAAATTCAAAGGATCAGTGATGTGGTGGTGTAATCATGGGCGTTGGATTCTCTAGAGAAGAAGCACACTTTGTCTATATAATATCAAATCCCACATGTCATATGGTTGATGATGTCTTTGTTTTCCTAGCGTAATGGAATAATATAGTATGATTTTGGATGGGAGCATTTAACTAATATGTGGACACTCGTCAAATGCTGGTATAATATGTGGAACGAAAAGGGTGTATCTAAAATGATCTTATTTGGTCATAATATCATGCAGGTATTAGACGTGTGATTGCTACACTTTTGTTCCCTCGTGTAACCTTTGAGTTCTGATGCACAAAGTGTTGAATAGGAGAAACCGAGTTGAAGATGACACCCTTTCATTCAAACTGAAAAACTATTTTACAGGCCATTCTTATGTGTATAACACATATTTTGACAACAAAAATGAATCAAAATATGAATTCCACCAGTCATAGTATTTCCTTCTTTCTTTTTGTTTCATTTTGCATAAACTTTCAATTGCTTTTTCATTAAAATTTAAAAACGTGCTACATCCATTTTAGAATGATATTTTTTCTCAAGTTGCTGCACAGTTTATATGCATAATTTTTTAAGTAATAAATAAAAAAATTAATTATTTTTATTTACGTAACAATCATTTCAGTTGAAAAGATCTTAGCAATTAAAGTTCAAGTATAATTCTAAAAAGGGAATAAAGATAAGGACACTATTATAACACACACATAAAGCACTATTAAGACACTAATAGGAAGCGTGACAATAAATCTACACATAGCCATAGTATTTACATCATCATATAAAGCATCCCGTAATTAGAGTAATAAGTAATGATATATCGTAATAATATATAACTATCATATATAAATACGATTAGGGTACATAAAAGAGAAAATTAAGCATAACATTTCAAAAAGAACATAACCATAATCTTGATCAGGACTATAATTAATCACACTGAACCTTGAGAAACCTTGCTTATGACCTTACCATCCTGACCCAAAGACAACCCACCCGGTTTAATATCAGAAGTGACTGCCTGAGAAACCCCTTGGTACATCGGCGCGTGCACAACCCCACCCGGCGCAGTATAGTAAACCTGCCTCCCACTTCCACTATCGTACGCCACCTGTGCGTACGCAGCCCCCGTGTTATCCGGTATCCCAACTGGCCTAACCACGCCGAATCCTTCTGTATAAGCGGGACCTTTAACCGGCTGTGCCGGTGCATAGGAAACCTGAGCCGCTGACGACAGCGGCGCCCTAGGAGGCGGAGCGCCGCCGTACAGCGGCCCTTCACGGTAAGCATCGGAAGTCATTCGTTGCACCGCGTAGTACCCCTGAGTGACAGGCGGAGGCGCCGGCGGACGCACCGCCGGCGCGTGATAGAACGCTCCCGTTCCCGGAATCACGTAAACCGGCGGCTCCCCTACTCCGGCCGCGGACGACACCACCGGCGGATAAAGCTCGCCGGGAGCGGGTTTCTCCGGCCAATATCCCGCCTGGTGTGACGCGCCCGCCGGGAAATTAGACGCCGGCGGGAACTTCTCCGGATGCTTCTGAGCGTAGTAATCACCGGCGGCGGCGGCGGCATAATTCATGCCTTCCTCGCTCTTCCTACGGTAGGCGGCTTGATCTGCCTCCGAGATTTGCATCCGCTGCAACTGCCTCTGAACCTCGATCGGATCGGATCCGACAGCCCGATCGGAGGTGTTAACGGCGATACGAGGCTGGTAACCGGGAGGTGGTGGCGCCACAGGCTCCGGCGCTGGATCGTGGAACTTCACCACCGCAGGAGGCGGTGCGTGCGGCGGAAGGGGAACAGCAGTCGCGGCAGCACTCTTCTCGAGACCGAAGAGATAATCGACGTTTGAATTCGGTTTAACCGGGTCCGGTCGGGTCGGGTCAACAAATCGATCTGATGAGATAGCGTTGTTCGTGCTGTTGTTATTGGAGGCGGTTGAGAAGAGGAATAATCGCATGCGGGCGGGTCTAGCGGAAGCGCGGTAGAGGCGATCGTACTCGTGCATCATGTGGTCGAGGTCGTCGTCATTTGTGACGGAGATGAGGGCGTCGAGATCCTCCCCGGGGAGCTGGTACTTAAAGGAGAGGTCGGATGGGGCGTCGCCGGAGAGAGCGGAGAGCTTGGAGAGCATGGCGGGGAACTTGATGTTAAGGTCGACGGCGAGGATCTTGGTGTCGCCGCCGACGTAGGAGAGCTGGTTGTCGTGGGAGCGGGGCTGGATCTTGCCGCCGTAGCTGCACATGAACTTGGCCTTGTAGTTTGGTGGCGGCTGGTTGTCGTCCCACGGCGGAGGGTTCTCGAAGTCGATCTCCCTGGAGCGAGGGGATGAGTCGCCTGAGTCTGGGTATGACGCCGGGTATGAATAGTTCTCCATGCTTTCGTTTTCTTTGTTCCTTGTTTTGGAGTGAGGTTGAAGTGTGTGATATATGGGTGTTGGTGTTAGTTGTGTTGCTGCATTGGTGGGGATGCCACTCAAGTCAGCGAGAAAAAGAGGGAGACCAAGATCGTAGGAGACTTTTCTCTTTTTTTGCTTTTCATTAGAGAAGTCTCTCTTCTTCTTTTTTTCAATTTATTTTATTACAGTTGTTAGCTTGGAATTCGATGAGATGGAGATAATAATAACAAGAGATAAACAGTTTCACGCAAACATCTCATATGGAGCTTTATTTTAAAAATTATTTTTCCGTACGTTTTTTTGGTTATATTTTTAAGATTTTGTTCATAAATGTTTTTAGGCTA
Source organism: Nissolia schottii (assembly GCA_003254905.1). Lineage (NCBI taxonomy): Eukaryota > Viridiplantae > Streptophyta > Magnoliopsida > Fabales > Fabaceae > Nissolia > Nissolia schottii. Next base: position 738,864 of record QANU01043002.1, read on the forward strand.
CCGATTAAGCAAGTAAAAGTGAAGGGTTTTTTCTATGTCATTAAAAACCTCATATTTTTTTCATAATAAAAAAATATTTATAAAAAAGTTATATTTTCATAAATTAAAAAAATCACTATTTCTTATTTTTAATATAATCATTCTCATAACTGGTAAGAATGTTAGAATAAAATGTCTTTAAATTTTAAATAAACAAATTTATCTCGTTAAAACTTGAAACTCAACTTGTCCTTCCTAATTCAATCTAACTCTAACCTTATTCATCATCTACCTCGTCTTCCCCCCCCCCTCATTTTAGATTTCACACGTTGATTAAGAAATAACTTCAACTTCTCTCTCTAGCCACCGAACCAGCATTTGTCGATGCCTCCATGTTGTGTAACTGGCAGCAACGACGCCTCCAAGTTACGCAGTTGCCAACATCTCTAGGTCATGCAACCGTAGTGCCTCTAGATCACATAGTTGACCGCACCTCCAACTTGAGCAGTCATCGTCGGACCACAACCACGAAATTACCACTTATTTAATCGATTTTTTTGGTTAATGGGACGATCAAAATCACAGTTTTACTTCTCAATGTCGTTCCAGGAAACAAAAGCAATTTCTCTTACGAATTTTCATGATTTTATTAATAGTGGAAAAAAGAAAATTAAAATGAACAACTTTAATAATATTGCAATGTACAAATATAAGTACATAGATTGAAAATTATATAAATATAAAGTTGAAAGTAAAATGAAAAATTAAAAGTAAAAGAATTGAGTAAAGAATGGGTGAAAAGAGAAATAGAGGATATTGAAGAATGGGTGAAAAGAAGAAGTGAAAATGAAGTACTTGATTTTCTTGTGTATCCGTTAGTGTCACAGTAAAGTAAGGTTGTGTAAAATACTTCACAATCAATTTCAATCCAATCTAATTTTGATCCTACTAGTCCTATTTATAAAAAATCTTAATTTTTAATAACCTTGAGTAGTTAATTTCTTCACATAACTTCTCGTAACCGGTTATAACCTCTTGTAACTTCCATAATTGAATTTGAAACTGCCGAGTCCTTATGGCCACGTTATTGCATCGATATGCTACATGTGCTTCCTTTCTTATACCTGACCCTCATGATGCATTAGTGCCTCTTAGTTAATGACCCTTGCCACGTTAACTTCCTGCACTTTCACTTGTATTTAATTTGCTTCCCCTTTGGTGCTTGTCTTGTGCTTTCCAAGTATTTTTATTTTTTATTTTACTTGCCAACTCTTTCAATAATAAAGTAACTATTTGAGTTGTTGGCCTTGGTTTTCTTGTAGAATGTCTTCGACCCTTATGACATATGCATCTCGACCCCTTAGCTGCCTCAACACTTTGAAGTTCTTTCTTTAATAAGACATGCATATTGCCCCATTTTGATTTTGAAATGTTGAGTTATTGTGCCACGTTATATTACATGCGGTTTTATGTCCCTATCATTTAAATTCACAACTCTCACATAACTGCAGATGCACTTTCAATTTAACTTATACATGTTTCATTTAATCTTGTGATCAACCCTTAACTTCAAAATTGTGATTGACTTCATTGGTCAACCCTCTATATATATATTAATGTGCTATTATTATGGGTTTATTACAATTTATTATCAGTTGCCTTAATGTCATTAATAGGTCGCCTTTGTGACTTGTTATTAGTTACTGCTTGGATATCATTGAGTAGTTGTTCACAAATTGAAAACTATGAACCATTTTCTTAATAAATTTTTGGTATAACACCACCATCGATCCACCACCAACAATCCGCACCCTTGACCCACCGTTGCCACACATAAACACTGGTCCGCGTGCTTGTCGTACTGATGTGGTTTGCCAACGTCCAATCTCGTTGCACCTTGCTTGCAACCACGATGCCGTTGTTCGATGTTCCTCACCCACTCTGCGCTCTCCACCACTTAGTTCGTATCTCACCTACTCCTACTTCTCAAATTTCCGTCTCATTCTCAACTGGCTTCTTCTCTGCCTTCTCTGCAGGAACGATGATGAGGTTGATTGTTGTAGGTGTTTGTTCTGTGTTTGCTGTGTTTTTGTCATGGGAGGATGAGGAAGTAAGGAAGAAGAGTAACTTGTCTCTTTTTTTTATTTTAGAGAGTTGAGAAAATAAATATTAATTATGTATAAATTATATTTACATGAGTTTAATGTGTGTAATGATTAATTTTTTTATTTAAATTGTTAAGGATATTTTTTAAAAAATAAAAATATTTTTAAGAACGTTAGTGTCAACCAAACATAAAATATTTCATTTCTAAGTATATTTTATAAGATTCTTAGCGATTTAATCTACCAACAAAACACGTTTAAAATTAATTATTGAGAAACTCATTTTTGAGAATTCCGAGAATCATGACAAATTCAGTGGACCACATCCCACACTCATTAATAAAACTCATATTTTTATGAGTTTAATTATTATTCAACCAAAATTTTTATATACATAATTTTATGGTAACACAAGAAAATTAACTATTTTTACTTTCAAATTGATATATTGCTCAATACAAGGAGCGTGACTGTATCCGTTTAGTTCATACAAATTATGCGAGAGATATGTGTAAAACTAAGTAGACAAATGCTATTTCGACCAAGATCTTAGTTTCAAAACTTGGTATGGCCTGGTCGACTTGGAACTTGGTGACTCGACTATTTAATCAGGTCGGTTCTTAAGCTAGATTAGACATGTAATTAACTCGCAGTGACTTGGTGTGGCATAGAGCAAACCGGTCAAACTCGGGTGACTCGGTGTGAATCAGCTTGGTGGCAGTTGAACCGATTCAAGAAAATCTTGAATACTTTTTAAAAATGTTGTCTGGTAGAATTAAACCCAATCGACCTACCAAGTTAAGCACATTGTTGTGTATTTTGTTGTATTAAATTATATACATTATCTATTTAATGAAATTAAATTATATTTTTTATATTTATTAATTGTAATCCGATAATAACTCACTAGTCGCACTAATGACCCAATGGCTTGATAGGGTGACCGGGTCAATCACTGGACCGATTTTAATAACTATATCCAAGATATGGTTAGGAAAGTGGGTGATAACCTATATTCTACATTTAGGGCTGCTACATGCATTTAGGATTTAAGTATTTTTTTTTTACGTGTCCGATTTGAGCACTATGTTCTGCAAACTTATTATCATTATCATTGATTTTGGAGTGAAGGGTAATTTCGGTCCGACAAATTATTGCCTGGATATAGTAGTTTTATTTTTATTTTTTATATTATTGGCAATGAAGTTTAACTGATTAAAAATAATAAATATTCAATTAATATTTTTATTTTATTTTATAATTAAACAATTAATGTAATTATTATTTTAATACCATTTTTTGTAAGCTTTTTATGATCAAAATTATTTGTTTTTAGAGAGCTGATCAAAGTCATTTGTGACAGCCTTATAATAAGATGATAATATTAAATTATACAATATAATATTTTTTTAAATTATATGATTTTATTTGATATAACATTAAACTAAATAGTAGATAATTAATAAAAAAAAAGACAGGTAGATAATATTAAGTCTTATACTATATATGAAAACTTTACCTAAAAAAAATACTATATATGAAAAATCGTATCATCTCATCTCAGACTAAATGAGTCTGTAAAGTATACAGGTGGGACTATTGAATAAAAAAAGATGTGGGGTATCTATATTTGTTTAGAGGGTATATGTATATATATATGAGGAACTGGAAGGTGGTCCCAGATATAGGTTATATTATTATTGATTGAAAGAGTGGGAAGGGGTCAAGGGATAAGGGAGTGATGTGTTTTGAGTAGAATTCGTCTCTGTAACAGAGAACCCCTTTCGAGCCTCTCTATGTGGCTATAGGCGAGAGCTCTGGAAATTTTTAGGCCACATGGAAGAAAAGAGATCTGATATACTGATAATAATATCTAGTTAATATATGGAGAAATTAATCGATGAATGAATTAATACAATCAAGAACGACTTGTGTTTGGATAGTAAAAAAAAATTCCTCAATTCAAATTGTGTTCGGACTGATAGAAGCAAAATTTGCCAGAGTGAGCAATCATGTTACCTTCCCTTTTGATGTGAGAAAATGAATAAGACTCAAAAGTGTGTCCTATTAATTTTCAATCACCTATAATAAAATAGAAGTATGACGATTTTTGTCTATCTTATTAAATAGTCTGAATCACTTCAAAATAATCACTCTTTACTTTTAAGTGCTTAACAAGCACCACATGCAAACAGCTAACACCCACTAACCCCATACAACTTTATATTATTTATTGTTTGACCCATTAATTTTTGAGTTATTTTTATTTTTCACTCTTCTAAGTATATAATGTGTTGAGTAGTTAATGAAATAAGGCAAAAAAATAAAAAATTCTCATACTTTCAGCGGATCTAATAATTTCACTAATTTATGCAATACATGAGGGGAAAGGATAGATTATTTCTATTATAGAAAGATAAGAATGTAAATTTAGTTCATATGATAAACTTTCATTTAATACTAGTTTCACCAACATTTAAGGAAAAACATAGTTGTTTTTGCGAATATACTAAACGAAGTTGTGTGTCTTAAAAGACTTACATCTATTAGCAATTGAACACATGATTTAGTGATTGTTTTTATATCTAATAAAATAAAATGGCCCAAATTTAAATCAGATGATGGATAAAAAATGTTCCTTCTGTCCTAGTAAAAGAAAAAAATGTCATACGTCCCTTTATATATTAGCTATTTTTTTAATATGCCTTTTGGCCATTTACTACAATTACTTCAAAAGGATTTCCGAGAAATTAAGTTCAACTTCTATTTGGATAATGTAGCATTGTAAAGTTGTAATCCGTGGTGCTTGCATGTTCAATGCCTTAATTTGATGAAGCATGTTGAGTTGACTAGATACAGCTATAGTTTATACAAAGTGCAAATTAAAATGGAAAAGTTTGTGCTCTTGTGTGGGAAAACGTACTGTAAATAGGCATCATCCCAAAAATAAAATAATTAAAAACAGAACTAGTTAATCTTATAGTATGGGCATTTATCATTTATATATAAAAAACAGTGATTGCACTTGTCATCTAGCTTCTTGATCATTTTGCACTTTTTAAAGCCAAGTAGCTAACTGTGTTTGAAAACTAATATTATATCATTTGCTTTCTTAGTCCATCCAAGCAATAATAATAGCATTTGTACATGAATTTGAAAAGGATTATGATTCTCTCATATTTCTCATTAACAACAGTGTCGTGCTATAAGGAAGAAAACATCCTTATAAAATTTGTTAAAAATAAAATATTTAGTAAAAGAATGTAACTACTCCATAAAACACGAAAAAAAAACCACCATAAAATGATTGTGATAATAACTTGAATCTCGTCGAAAGAAAAACACTATTCGCCTAGTTAGGGGTGTCAAACGGGGCGGGTCAAAATAATGCATATTTTTAGGATTCGGCTCGTTTATGGTCGGTCCATGGCCTAAATGCCATAAACGAGCCAGCTAGCCCGTTTATTTTTTTAAAAAAAAATAAAATTTTGGTATATTTTTCATGATTTAAATACAAAGTTGTAAATAAGTATGAAAGGTCATTTTTAACTATTTTATATCGTTTATCTATTAATTAATCAGAAAGAAATAATTTATGTAAAATTTGAGGATCCATTTTCGATGGTAATAAATAGAGAAAAATTAAGGTTTTGTGATTTTTTGATCTTTATCTCTTTATTGTGGTTACAAAATCTTTAATTTTGGATATGTATACTAATAGTAACATTTTTCAATTAAGAAGCTATTTGCAAAGCTTTCATAGAAAAAAAAAAGGATAACAAGATAATGTATTTAATTAACACCTAGAGTCTAAACTTGCGCGATGCACAACATGTTTTAAAATATCTAAAAAATGTTTTAATTATAACTAAAATAACTTAGTAATTTAGTTTGCTACTAAAATAACTCCTATGTATATATTTCAATTATATAACTCTTTTATTCTAATGAAATATTGTTATGCTACATCTTTTACAGGTATCTTTTTGGTTTTTTTTAAATAAAAAATCACGGACTTAAACGGCCAAACCATTTTTTTTTCAAATTTTCACGGGACTTCTTTTTTGCATGTAAAACTCATTCATTTAACCAGGTAAACGAGCTCGTTCATAGATCAGACTTATTTTGACATCTCTGCTACTAGGTAGTCTCTTTCTAGTTTCTAGATCGACCCACGCACTCTTTCATTATAAACGGAGGTGGGGCACAGCATTAAAATAGTTTCCCCCAACTAACAACTATGTTGAATTCTTCAACCCCAATGAAGCCAAAGTCAGATGGATATAACTGTTTAGAGCCTTATTTCTTACGCTGCGTATAACAAATTTAGGTTGACCAACTTGTTTCAATTTATAATTATGGCACGTTTAGAGAGATACTATTACTACAATCATGACTAAAAACCATAAGTGGAAGTATATAGACAAAGGTACCCTTTGGCATATTGAGCCTTATTTGACAAATGATCAGTGTCACTCACATCTCTAATATTCAAGATATTTTGACATAAGTGTGTGAGTATAAAAGTTATTATAACAGTAAAGTGTATGCAAATGGATGGTTTGGTTGCTGGTTATATGAGTTATGGCCTTCTATTGGTGCATCTTATTCTGGTTTTGTTTTTAATTTGGTGAGTCAGTGTACCGATGTTTCTAGCGGTTGAGCCTTTGAGTTTTGGTTTGATTGCTGATGATTGTGTCTTATGGTGCCCATTGGTGTAGTTTTCGTGTTTTGCCCTTAATTTGTTTGAGTGGGTCTATTTTTTATTCCTCTCTTGAATTTTATTTCATTGAATTCTTTTTCTTTCTTTTTTTTTTATTTTAAAAAAAAGAGGTTTTAATAAGGCAAGATTCTACATGTTAAACATGGTGAAGTCTAATATAGTATTTTCTCTATTCATTTTTTTTATTAAATACTCGTTAAAAAATTATTTAATGAGCATTGAGATAAAAAGGAATATAGAGTGTATAAACTAAATTAACTCTAAGTAATTAGTACTATAGTTATTAGATGTCACGATAAGAAAAACGTACATTACCGTCAGAATTAGTGTCAGAAATCTTTTTAATTACCATCATTTTTTTCACTTTCCGTCGGAAATGGTATTGACGATAATGATCTTGATGAAAACTTGTTACTCTCAGATACAAAGAGTTGACGATAATAGCGGCCCAAGAATGGTTCGACTTGAATTGTTTATCGTCAAACACAACCGACGATACTTATATTAATATTCGCACATAATTTATGACCAATGTAACATCCCGATTTTTTTCCTTACAAATATTTCGCGTAATAAATAAATGCGAGTCAATTATTAAGACTAGAAAATTAAATTATTAAATTTAATCCTTAAAAATACTAGTCAAAATAATGATTACGCGACCCTGCTAGACTTTCACGAGTTTTGGGAGATTTCGGTCATTACCAGAATTTAATTACGACTCAAAGGAGTCCGTAAAATACACTAATATGAAAATAAATTTAGGAATGCCTCGACAAAACTTAAACTACTAATAGGGAAAAATTAATAGATTATAACGGTATGTCTAAAACATTTTTCGGACAGCCATACGTGAAGTACCAGAATTACGAATAACAAAACAAGATCAAACATAATCAAAATTGTACTGAGGGGTCATCTATATCCCCTACCACGATTGGCAGGGATATTTTTCCTATATATGTATATCATATATTAATAATAATATATAAAAACCAAAACTAGGCGGTGCACTATGCCACCTCACGTCCTATATATATGTAAGTACTATATGGCATCAGAGGCCATTTTCCCCTCAGCTCTTAATTCATATTTTCATACTGCTAAATTTATTTTTATTCCGTTCGTGCACTCTGCAATTACGCCGTTGGACTCAGAAAAAATAGCACAATCGCCTCAAGGTTCGCGGGAGTCTTTTCTCGCAACTTTCAAAAACGCTCAAAAAAGTGGGTAAACCGTTCTAACCGCTGTCTATGTGGTTCTAAAATGTTTGATGATGTTTGTAATATGTTTTGTGATAGATTATGTTAGGCTAAGTTGTATGATGATATCCATGTGATATTTTATGCTAGAATATGCTAGGTTTCTTGCTATATGTCCTCTTTGATGAATTTCCATGGAATTTATGTGAATATGTGAGATATACATGCTATATGTGATTTATGAGGTACTTGATAGGAAAATATGAGATTTATGATGAGAAATGATTATGAGACATGAAATTATATTCCTTAGGACGCGAAATATTATGATAAATACCTAGGAAATTGCTTATGATGATGGTTGTGCTATGTTTGGTGTTAGAATACATTGGGTTTTAATTGCTAAATGATGTTCTTGAAGGTTTCTATCGATTATACTTGTATCTAGAGGTTTCTGCAGGTCTGGTAATTTATTGGAATAATTGTTAGAATTAGGTTAGTTTATGTTTATGAAGATGTTGAGCCTGAAATTAGGTGTTATATTATATGTTAAATGTTATATTAATATGAGGTAATACATGTTAGAGGTTGGTGATAAATGACGAAGATGATGACATGGGATTTTGAACGGTAATTACTCAAGAAATAATAGGGATATGCTTATGAGTTATATGATGTTATGTGTGTTAAATGATTTAGACTAGAAGGAGTATAAGATAGAATTATAAAATGATGCTTGTCAATATGAGGAATGGTAGATGTTTATGAGTATGTAGCGTTGCATGTTAGGATGTAAGATGGTGATCTTTCAATAATTATGATGATGATGATATGAGCTGTTAGGTTACAATTGTTGCTTTAAGATGATGAATGGATATAACTGCTTTATGACGATGAACTATGATTTTTAATATGAATTGTGCCTATGATGATGATGATGATGGAAAAACCCCCTCTTGGAGGGCCGAGGGCTCGACTTTTGGGGAAGGTCTTAGTTCTGGTCGAGTTGTAGGTTCGACCCTCACGCCATCCGTTTGATGGTCACCTTGGTCGTAGTTGGTGAGAATTACGGGGTCAAGACACTGCAGGTGGGACCTTTCAGGTGAGGCGCTACCTGGCCGCCACGATGCGGGCTGTAAAGTGTGGTTGTAGCGGTGTGGCCGCAGCTACAAGGAACGAGGGCGGAATCGCTACTAAGGCTTGCCTTATACCGCGGGAGTAAAATGAATTTCCAAAGATGATGATGATGATGTAGTAGTGTAGCTATGTGAATTGTATGATGAGGATTTTGATGCAATAGTATAGCTATGTGAATTGTATGATGATGTTGAGTTAGGAACTAGATTAGCAGATAGATGACGTAGATAATGAAGAATAGATCCCCCAAGCATCTAGTAACATAGGTAAAGCTGCTCAGACTTAGTATGGACATTCATAACTAGTAGGAATTTAGTATAACTGTAACACCTAGAGATCCCTGAGTGGCGGAATCATAAATGGGGTATAAAATAAGTTATGACAACTAAGGTTTTTCCACTGAGAACGCAGAGTTCTCACACCCGTTCCTTTATGGTTCTAGGTAAGCACGATAAAGGCGTCAGCGCAGTATGTGGAAAAGCATACTTGAAGAAAATAAACGGAGGAATAGGATAGTCGTCGCTTGACTAAAGATGTTACGATCAACCTTTAGTCAGTATGGTTTATGTTTTACACTACCGTGAGAAAGTACATGTATGTATTAACTATGAGACTACCTATGTAAATGATTCTGAATATATGCCACGGACCACTTGTATGCTGATTGTTTGATGTGGTTAGGTTTGAATAATTATCCATTAAGTATAAAGTTTTAATGTTTACTTAATAAATTCTATCTGACGCGTGGCTCATATTTTATTTCATATGTATATAACGAAAAAGTTTTAAAATGGTCTGTATTTTTCAAGTAAGAAATATTTCCAGAATTAAAGTATGGACTAAAAGTAACCCCAACCAAAGCATACAACAACCTAGCAAGTATTGTTTGCGACGTACACGTAAACAGTTAGTTAGAGTGTTTCAACCAATTACTGTTGAAAGTATCCGACAGTAATTATATTAATTACATTATAATTTTTATAAAGATAATTTAATTTGAACACTTAATATATATATATATATATATATATATATATATATATATATAAAAGTACATACATATTAATTATTTTTTTAATTTGCAAAAATCTCAAAATATAAAAGTGAATAGGGAGTATACATTAACGGGTTAAGATACGATAAGATAGAGTTGGTAACTAACCGAGGAAGAGATAGAGAATGGAAGCGTGATTAGAGACAGTGAGTTAGTTGAGTTTTCATGAGGCAGCTTTCAAAATCGAGCGCTTCGAGATGCGTGTGCATTTATTAAATATATGAATGAATGCATGATCTCCCAATTGGAGTAGTAGAGCAGGGTGAAGTAGAGAGCAACGTAATTAATCCTCACGTCACATCACAATGACGAGAGGTGGCGCGTGGCCTGCACCACCTTAACGCGCCGTATTGTACCTCCTGGTAGTAATAGTTTGCATTGAATCCTCCGCGACTCACTTGTCACCATTTCCCTCTTCTTCTTCTTCGCTCCTCTATCGAACCACCGAACTTTCTCTTCGCAGTTTCCGCATTGCTTCCTTCCTTTCAAGGTTTGTGTGATCTGCGATTCCAACTTCGTTCTCACTTTTTTTTTCGATTTTGCTTCGTTAGTTCTGAATCGCTCGCTCGTGGAATTGGAATTTCGCGGTTTCGTTTCAGTTTTCGTTTTTTGGTTTGAATTTGAGACAGTAGGAGGAAGTGCGTTTGATTCTGCCGTGAGAAGATGGGGAAAAAGCGTGAAATGATTCCAGCGAAGGAGGTTGACTTGTCCTCCGTCAAATACGAACCTGAAGTTATCCAAGGTCTTCTTCTTCATTCCCTCACTTGCTTCTTCTCTAATCGAAAATTTAACCTCGATTTGATTTTTTCGTGTTCTAGTTGTAATATTTTGATTTGATTTTTATTATTTGGAATTTTTTGCAGCTCCGCATTTGAGTGGCTTTGTGTTTCGGTTGTTTGTGAAGTTACTTGAAGCTCCGCTGATAGGCCCTTCGATCATGTCGATTTTGAAGAAGGAAAATAAAATTGATGAGGTATCTCTGTGTGTTTTTGGTTGTTGAAATTAGAGCTCAATATTCCTTCATTTTTTTGTAATTTGATGTTACGAGTTGAAAATTTCATTTAACTTGTGTCACATCTGTGGTTTATGGAATAGTGCTTGAGTAGAGTACTTATGACAGTGACAAATTGAACTGACTAAATGTTTCTGTCTGTTGTTTGTTTGTTATCAACAGTTATTGCGGAACACTGTGATACCCGAGGAGCCCATGTTTAAACCTGAATATCCACCTCAAGGTGGTTTCATCTTATTCATCTGTATTAATATATTGTAGGGTACTAGTTAGTTAATACTGTAGAGCTAGTTAGTTGCTACTGTGAATCTGTGATGTATGTTGAGACATCTCCATATCTGTGATTTGCTTCGTGTCAAAAGTAATATGCAGTAGTTATGATGATCAGAGAGGCAAATTGATTTTTTCTTTTGTTTGTATAGCCTTGTACTGCATTAATATATTTATGCGTTTGCATTGCAAGTGTTTTATGTGTTGGATTTACCTAAATTTGTTTGATTGCTAGTGATTCTTTGAGATAATCAGGTTGAGATGGGAGAAATGAAATTAGGTTAGAGACATAATGGAATCTAGCAATTTTGTCACTGTCAAATTATTTGCATTGCATTTGAAGAAGTAATCTTGATTATATAACCTGCCCTGATGTCTGTAACATAAATTCAGAAATGGAACCTGGTGTTGTTGTCCTTGATGAAGATGGGAGACCACAAGACCGAGTTGAATCTGCCTTGAAGTGTCTTCCACATTATGATCCTGCTGAATTCTGGGAAAACTCATCCGCACCCTTCCGATACTGGAAAATACGCGACTATGCTTATGCTTATCGATATGGAAAAGCAACCCCATCTATGGTAAGTAGAGCATTCAGTTGAATTGGAACTCTTGAGTATAGACTTGTCTTTATTCTGAACTAAATTTTAAATGGAAATGATTTCACTCTGAATATACAGGTTGCCGAGCACATCATCTCGGTTATAGAGGAGAATGGCAGAATTAAGCCTCCAGCACCACTGTTGATATCATTTGATGCTGCAGAAGTCTGGAAGCAGGCAGCAGCATCTACTAGGAGGTTTGAAGCAGGTAATCTTGTATAATTCAAATGCTTAGATAGATGTTATAGTGTAAATCCTTTTATACACGATTATGCTGTGATGTGGTGGGAACAGATATGGACAATTACCTAAGCAACATTCTTGGACTTTGATTGTATAGGAAATCCATTATCAATATTGGATGGAATTTTCGTGGCCATCAAAGATGACATAGACTGCTATCCCCATCCATCTAAGGGTAAGTAAATCTTAGTATCTTACTCTGTGTGAGTAATTAAAGAAGTTTTAAATTATAGTTTGTGATGACAGGTGGAAGTACATGGATGCATGAGGTACGAACCGTAAAGGAGGATGGTGTCAGTGTTTCGAGGCTGCGTAGCTGTGGTGTCATATTCGTTGGGAAGGCAAATATGCATGAGTTTGGAATGGGTACAACAGGAAATAATCCTAATTATGGGTGAGCTTATTTATAGATTTTTGATTTAAATGTTGATGTCAATATCAACATGAAAAATGAGCTAAGAAAAGCAATCTATGCTTACTTCACCTGATATATATTCAGGAATTAAACATAACTTACCCTTCCTTCTTCCAAATTAGGAGACAAAGTTATCAAGTAAAGATGTGCCTTTATTTCCATTCCCAATGTGTTTAATGCTCTCTGCTTTCCATCCAGTTTATCACAATCTTAGAAACCATTATTGAAATAGGGCTAGGACTTAGTCAAGAGCCTCTAGGAAATTACAGGAAAATTTTTCACACTGTTACTTAGAATCTTATTTACCTACAGCAATGTTTTGGTTTGTTCTATTTTTCTTATGTTTTCAATCAAAGTCTAACATCATTGTTAATTCAACCTAATATCCCTGACTTGCAGAACTACTAGAAATCCTCATGCACCTGATAGGTATACTGGTGGATCTTCTTCAGGTCCAGCTGCAATTGTTGCTTCTGGACTATGTTCTGCTGCGCTGGGAACTGATGGTGGAGGTCGTGCAAATATAATGTGTCAAGCTAACTGTTTCCCCCACTTTTCTATGTACTGATTCTTATTTTTTGAAAATTATGGAGAAAGGCAGGTTCAGTCCGTATTCCTTCTTCCCTTTGTGGTGTGGTGGGACTGAAGACAAATTATGGGCGGACAAGCATGGAGGGGTAATTTCTCACACTTTATGCTTCACCAGATCATTTTATGTTCTTTTTGTCCCCCAAGAAAGTGGTCTTTTTCCCGCATAGTAGTAAAAGCATTTTTTTGACCCTATTCTATATCATTCGGGGTCTGGATTGTCCATTGTCTATTGTGGCTATGAAATGAAATAACATCAAGAAAGTGGTCCTTTTTATCTGCAAGTGTTATTGCTTAGCAATAACATTAAAGATGAGAACGGGAGAAGTTTGGTAAAGAAAGAAGAAAGCTGTGGATGAAAACTTAGTTGACAATGGTCAAGAAATTTGCTGAGTGCCTTATTGAAGAAAGCTTGTTGTGTTCAACCTTAAATATATGGATTGGATATCACTTTTATTTGAGGGCCAGTACTGAATTAAGTTTCTTCGGATTTGCTTCTCTTTTTCATCTTTAAGGTTCAATATGCTATCACATAGCATTGGTTGGAAAGTAGGGTACTTTATCATGTCAAAGATTAAAACCTAATAAGTGACTGAAGGATGCCAATTATTTGGGCTTAGTAGAAATGCCCCTTATTATAGGGAAAGCAATCTACTCTTCTTAGTTGTGGAAGAGGTTCCCCCTCCCCCCCCATTTTTTGATGGAACACAGTTCTTAAGCTTCTTTTTGCTTCACATTCTTCACTTTTGTGTGGTATTCGTTTCTTGCCGCAGCTGCACAAAAAACCCCGTATAAAATCATGTTATCTTCTCATTTAGACATCGGTATATAGTTTAGCAAATTCCAAAGGCAACATCTCAGTAGTACTGGAATATGTCTCCAAAGCCTTTGACAATATTATTTGTTAATGTACCAGAGTTTGTGATATTCAAATGGTTATAATTTGAAGTTATATATTAATAGTTAATAATATATTTAGCTGCATTGGAATAAAAAATATATTTGTCTTCTATTAGCTAAATTTATTATATTTGGGATGCAGACTCACATTTTTAATATACAGGTCATTATGTGATTCTGGGACAGTGGAAATTATTGGACCCATTGCTTCGTCAGTGGAGGATGTCATGCTAGTGTATGCAATCCATCTTTCTCTTTCCCTTTTGGTCTTCCTTTTTTACTAAAGCTTTCATTAGTGCTTTCTAGTCTCTACTTTGGATTGCTCAGAGACATTGGCTTGCTTCATGAAGACGTATAACAGGTATTTCGTTTTTGCTAACAAAATCAGGTATGCGGCAATATTGGGTGCATCACCTGCAAATAGAATCAGTTTGAGACCGGTAACCTTTAACCATTCAGTTAATATTCTTCGTAACAAGTAAGAAAGCTCAGAGATAAAAAATCAAACTGTTGTATGGTAGATAACATGATAATTATACATAACAGAAAATCTGGCCAAGCTTAAATGTACATAGCTCAAATTAATTGTGGTGGATAGCTACCATATCATCAAATTAAAATTGGGGAACGGGAAGAAGACATATAACATTCTCACATATCGCTGATTGAGCTTATGGGAGACTTATGGAAGACATGATTGAGTTCCTGTGCTTTGTTAGAATGTTCATTTGGTAATAGCCCTGGAACGGTTAGTGTTGTTTCTAGCCTTGAAGTTTTCTTTTCTGAAATTTCAAACGTTTTAAATCTTTCTTTTGGAATTCTTTAGTACATACCTGTGTTTGCCTTTGTTATTAACCTTTTAATGTGAAAACCATTTTATTTAAGAAAAAAGTATTTATTATAAAGCATCTTAAGGTAGCTGCTGTAGAGGATAAATTATTCCCAAACAAAAATATTAAAAAAAAAATGAGGCCCGGATGGAATAGAACCTGGACCCCAAACATTAAAATGTAGTATGTTTGGAAAATCGTCTGAGTCATCCAATTCAAGAGCATAGAATTGATTTTGCATTTTTTTTTTCAACATGTTTGGTTTTCTGTTAACACTAATTCTCAAAATTGATTCTAGTCTCTAGAATTGATTTTAGAAGAAAGGAAAATTTATTACTTTTTCAAAATCACTTTACCTAAATTTATCAAGAATCAATTTGGCAAAAGTAGAACCAAACAAACAAGAATTTAATACGGGACGTAGCCCATTGTTGATTCTAGGGGTATGGATAACCCTATGATATTTGGCAATCTCTGAAGACACAAAATTCAAGACAAAAGTAGACTTTAATTATTAGGGTATGTAGTACATAGCTCAACTAGCCATGTGCCAAGCTAAGCCTGCATACATTTTATAAGTTGTAACCAAAAGTTAACCCTACATACATATTATGACTATTAACACATTAGAAGTACTTTTAACTATCTAATGCAATGTTAAGGATATATGACAAAGACAAACTACTAACCAAATCTATTCTATGTTATCTGTACAAAACCTTACTATTTTTCTTTAGTCAGTTATGATGTCTATATTCTTCTGTTCCATGTAGCCACCACCTTGTATGCCCACTCTGTCATTCCTAGATGATTCAAATGCTTTGGGATCATTAAGAATAGGAAAGTACACCATGGTAGTCACCCTATCTTTTACACAGATTTTATGTGCAGTGTAATATGATATACTTCTTCTAAATAACATATTTATTCTTGTGAAGTGGTTTAATGATGTTCATTCGACTGAAGTATCTGACAAATGTGAGGATGCCCTGAATCTGTTGGCAAAGGCCCATGGTTGCGAAGTAAGTTCATCAAACTATTGTCAATTTCATGATTGCTTCGTACACTTTTTCTTTTTCACTTTATCTAGACTGATTCAGACAATGCTAAGTAGTATACTATTTATATTTTTAGATGATAGAGATTGTTATACCAGAGCTTCATGAGATGCGAACTGCCCATCTAGTTTCTATTGGCTCTGAATGCTTATGTTCATTGAATCCTGATTGTGAAGACGGGTATGTTTGCGCATTTAATGCCGGCAGTTTCAATTTTGTAGTCTAATTGACACGAGATATTTATTATTGACAAAAGGCATCCTTCATAAACCAAAAAAGGAAAATGGCATTCTTCTTATACAGTATCCGAAGTATTTAACATTAGTGGCTATCATTGTCTGGCTAATTATAAGAGAAATTTGTGATTGTTTCCTGCACTTCTTATCTGTTATAGGAAAGGCGTAAAGATGACATATGATACGCGTACAAGTATGGCACTTTTTCGGTCATTTACAGCAGCAGATTATGTTGCAGCCCAATGTATTAGGTGAGGCAAATTAGTTTGCAGCATTTGTGCCAGATATACATTTAGTCCCTTTTATTTTAACATCTTTCACTGACAACCTTGTAAAATCATATGGTACACCTGTTAGAAACAATTACTTCATGCTAGAGTCTTCTATCTAATAAATGATGCTGTTCTAAATTTTATTTTATATTTCTCAGACGCAGGCTTATGTATTACCACATGGAGATTTTCAAGAAAGTTGATGTCATAGTGACTCCAACAACTGGGTATGTATGTAATGGACACTTACACTGACAAAATACAGTTAAGTTGAATGTGGATATGCTTTCTTTTGTGATAATTTGATTTCATATGATTGGAAATTAGTCCTTACACTCTGGATAACAATATATATGTTTTCTGGCATGTGTTAATGGTTTACTTTTACGAAATGGATCCTCTTAGTTGAATTTCTTATCATGTGAGGTCAAGTGTGATTTCCTGCCATTAATTTCTTTGTTGCTTATGTCATGCAGAGATCGCACTTGACCTCACATGACAATAAATTAAATTGAGAGGATCCATGCCCTTATTGTTATTAAGATAAACCATATTAAGCGTTATAGCATCAGCAGTCTACTTCGCTTATGCTTCATCGAGCCAAGAAAGAAAAAGATTAAACAAAAAGCTGGTCTAATAAGGTCGTGCAATTTGTCTTTGGTCTAGACTCAAGTTTTATGGCAGCAACTCTTGTAACCATATTTGCAGATAATATTGGGCAGGTTGGTGTTGGGGGAAAAAAAACCCTCACCTACAAAATGTTAATAGTTAAACTATTTCATATTAGGAATTTGTGTCAAACCTAACCGTTGAGACGGTAAAACTGGTGTCATTGATAATGAACCACATGTTTTGAAGACCCAGCCGCATCTTATTTTGGAATTTTGTTTTGTTTCTTTCTTTTCTTTTCTTTTCTTTTTTTCCCGAGTAATTGATGTTGATAAACTGCAGCTGAACTGCTTTTATTTGTTACAGCATGACAGCACCCAAAATCCCTCCTAGTGCTCTTGAAAGTGGTGAGACAGACATGCAGACAACAGGTGATTGACTTACCCTTTAAGTTGCAGCTTCAACTTTTCAGGGTATTTTTCTCTCAATGATTTTGCATCGCAGCTTCATAATTGCTTTTGATCGCTTAACCTATATATAATGCAAGGTTTGTGATCATGAGACGCATAAACTTCTACCTTAAACCTTGATATAAGATAGGTTGATTGTATTTAGATTTGTACGTCAAAAAAGGAGTCAAGAAGAAGTTTGCCCTGGCAGTACAGCCATAAAGATTTTTGATCCAGAATATCATTATCATGACTGGCATAATATCAAGTGTCATATTGTTGGTGTCAATTATCTTTACTGAACAGGTCGTATTACATTCAAACCTTAACTCTGCACAACACATCGCCAGAATGTTTGGATTTGATGTGTATTATGTAACTTCGGTATCTTGACCGATCATGAGAATCTTAAATAAAATGGCATGATCACCATAACTCAGCATATATTTAACATTTTGCCTTTTGCAATATACGTTAACTCGAAACTTGTTTCTCAGCTTACCTTATGCGGTTCATTATCGGGGCAAATCTTCTGGGACTCCCTGCGATTTCTGTTCCGGTGAGTGATAGTGAAATGAAGATTATAAGGGGGCTGTGTTATTTTTGTCAAAAGTTCACTTTGAGTTAAATGACCATGATCATTGGTATTATCTTCTATTGTTTATTCCTTTAACCAACATGTTCCATGTATAGGTCGGTTATGATAAAGAAGGACTTCCAATAGGTTTACAGCTAATAGGT
The DNA here is from genome assembly GCA_003254905.1 of Nissolia schottii. Classification (NCBI taxonomy): domain Eukaryota; kingdom Viridiplantae; phylum Streptophyta; class Magnoliopsida; order Fabales; family Fabaceae; genus Nissolia; species Nissolia schottii. Next base: position 757,289 of record QANU01043002.1, read on the forward strand.
CGACCATGGGCGGAAGCTACAATTCTGCGTATAGCTTCTGCGGTAGAGGTACGTATATTTTCGTTCATATCCAGAAAAATGTGCTATCTAAAGTGTTTGTAACCTGTTTTTGTAATATATGAATTATTTGTCTTTCTATCTAAAGTGGTTTTGGTAAATGTTCTATATAATTTATTCAGAAACTCTGCGGCGAGTCAAAGAAAAGGCCAGTATCATACTACGATGTTCTGAGGCCAAACTGAAGCCACAATATTTTTGCTGAAGCCTTCCCTGTGCGTTATTTGGGAATCTTTAAAATTTCAAAATAAAATCCTGCATTTCATCCTTGAGGCACATCTCATTTCTCGAAGCATGTTTAGACAAGTTTTTAGGAAATAATTTTGTTTCTGGAGATTAATATATTAATTTAAAGGCAACCAACCATTATTTATGTATTACGAAATAATACCATGGATGACGGTCTATTGGGCACATCATCAAGATCCAGAAAGGGAGGTTCTTTTACAAAAGTAAGATTGTGATTTGTGACAGAATGTACAAATTTCTTTTAAAGATTGTATATTTGTGTTGCGCGTTGAAATAATTGATAACTGTTCAACCTCCTACTGTTAGGCAAGTGATGTACTTAGTAATATTTGTGTGTATAACAGATTAATTTTGATAAATAATCATTTAAGTTATTTATTTCAGCTTATATAACGAAAACTCTTTTTTTTAACTAAAAAAACAGTTTTATATTCACATAATTTTTTTTAAAAAAAAAAATTAAATCTCAAAAAGTTTATTTTCATCTTTTAAGTTAAATGAAATAATTTTTCTGAAAATTGTTTTTAACTTTAATAAGAATCATTATTTTAATCACTTATTCTTATTCCAAAACAACCTTAAAGTAATGTGATAATATATGATTGGATGAGTACATGAAAAATCGTTACACAATTGCAATTAAACTCTAAAATTCAACCCTTAATTTCCTATAATTAGGGTTCATAAATGTTACCGCACTCCAGATATTTCAGTTCCCACAAAGATATGCTACTACCGCACTCTAAAATATTCCAAATATACAGTGAAGTGATAGTGCTATTACTGCACACAATCAGAAATATAGAAGCTTCAATACGAGCAGTATACAATGAAATTTGAATTTATCATGAATGAAAATATACGCAACCCTATCTTTCAGCATTCTCATCCGCAAAATCACTATGGAGGTCCATCCCTGAAGGTAACTTGCTTGGATAACTAGCGGTTGATGCATATACTCCTGTCACACTAGAGGACAAAGATAAGATAAATCATAAAAATCAAGGTCGAGATGAAAGGTGCCTCTTAAGTTGTTTAGGTTGTATTCAGAAATTTACCTATCAACAATGACCATGGAGCGAAGTTCACAATTAGCAAAGCTGCAAGGATACGTAAAACTAGTGAATTAGCTGCAATATGAAAATTGCTGAACATATCACAGCACCAGCCACAAGAACTTAATCCGAAGTTTAAAAATCTAAAGGGCCACCTACCATGTATTAGACGATGACAACAGTATATTTTCTGAAAAAATTATGCGTTATTAACTGTTCTTCAAAAAGGTTGTGACTAAAAAATAACTAAACTTGAGGCATCTGTGAGCTTACGGCTTGGATATTTCTTTCTTCACTATGGGGTTGCAATCATTTCCAAAAGCACTTAGAGTATGAAACAGAAATGCTCTATGCGTCACAATTGCTATCTCTTTTTCTTTACGTGTCCACAACCTGTGATAAAGTGAAGAATAAAACAAAAAAGAGAGAACTTGAGAAATGAATCATAGCACATTTGATGGCCAATGATCGTTTTATTTTTCCTTACAAAGAGTTGCATAAATCTTGAACTACTGATAATCACTAGATATCTTAATTGATATACAGATTACCAATATGCCGGTAATAATAATCATAGAAGAGCAATAAGCAAGTAGTTATCTATTTGTTTCTAACAAATTGAGACGACTTGTGGTCCAATGGACGACTTGCTGGAAATATCAGTGGTAACAAGAAAGCGTATTTTAAACTTGAAAATTCACAAGTGGTTCCCAGAGAAGAAGCTTAAATTTAGTATTGTAGCAGTAGCAAGATTGGACTTCAATATTTTAACAAGTTAATATAGTTCAATATGTTTTAGGAAGACGAGGTCAAATTAGTTTTGGGAAATGTACGGAGTCAGCACATCTACTATGCATTGCTCTTTATATATTATCAAATGGTCCTTTAACATGGACCAGACACTTCCCTGGTCCAAAATGGTTTGAGGTTAAAAGTAAGAAGTTTAAAAAACTTAAAAACATTTTTGTAAAAGTTGTTAAAAATACTAATTAATCTCTTCCTCTCTTCCTCCTACTCTCTCTCTCTCTGCATCTCTTCCTCTCTCTTCCTTCACTGCGCCTCTCTTCCTTCACTGCGCCTCTCTTCCTTTCTTCCTCCACCACGTTGTCACCCCTCCACTCCCTCGACGTTGTCCACCTTCCGCCTCGTAGCAGCTGGTGTCATGACCTCACGCTAGTGTCGTCGAGCTCAATCTCACTGTTGAACTCCAGATGGACCACAACAACCAAACACACATTATATTGATTGCTCAGATCCAATCCCATAGCAACAACAATTGTTTAGATCTGAAGGTGACTGAGGGTGGTGGTGAGGGGGTTGTGGTGTGAAACACCCTAGCTAACTGTTTACCCGTACGTAGTAAACAATGCTCACTAGGTTGTTTTCTACCTGGTCGGAATACCTTAGTTCATTGTTATCTTTCGAAGATAGTTATTTAGGAAAATAGGGACCAATTTTGAAACTTTGCATTAGTATCGATCAATTAATAAAATAGAGCCATGCGTCAGAAAGACCAAATATAGCAAGCGGTAAAGCCCTTAGGCTTAACAGATAACTGTCTAAACATAATAAAGCATACAATATACATCCAGCTGGTCCATCAGAACAGTCATGTAGTTATTATAATAAATAGTATACAAGTAACATGTTCAACATATCCAATACATAACATTAAAATACAAGGGCTAACTGTAGCACTTCCCAGTTTACTCTTAACAAAGTACTAACTACTGTTGTCTCTGGTGTCCCTGTCTGGTTCTGACCGCCTCATAGCTCCTTGGCCAGTTCGGCATCATCCTCGTAGTATAAGTTATCACCTGTTCCTGAAGTCATAGGGTAGTGGGGGTGAGAACGGTAGGTTCTCAGTGGAAATAACTCTAGTATCTGTATCTTGCGGTTCATTANTTATGCTAAGTAAATTAGAACATCATTAACTAATCTAATAATTTTAATTAACTTTAATTAATTTGCAATTTTGACTAAGCATTCACCTTCTATGTAATTTGGTATTAACGCAGGGACCTATTGCAAATTACACTATTTTATTTTCACAAAACTTTGGGGTTCAAAACATAAATAATAAAGGTCGTCGGATAGGAGATCAACGGTTTAAAAACTTGGACCAATTTGGACCAGGTAAGTGCCTAGTCCATGTTAGAAGGCTCCATTATCAAATATCAACAATACAGGTTTTCGGTAACAAAATCATACCAGTTCATGAACTTCAGCCCTCTACCAGCAATTTCTTCCTTCGTCTCTCTAGCATTGGCCTTCCACCAAATATCCTCATCACTATCTATCTGAAAAGAAAATAAAAGGAAACTTTGCATAACCCAGAGAGAACAAATTACAATTTACCTGATTTTTGTACTACTAAAGAGAAGTCTCGGCATCTTCTGTGAAATCATAAATCAAAAGGGTGCATAAACCATAGTGCTAAACCTAGGTACTTGCCAGTGAAAAATCAATTGCGGGAAATAGAGATTGATACTCGCTAATGTTTCTTCTTCTGTCACAGGGATGGACTCCCTGCATGAGAAAACACATGTAGAAGTCTGTAAGGGTACACAAATCAATGTCAGTAGCAAGCTTAAATAAGATTATATATAAAAAAAGGGTTAAAACTGTTCTTAGAAAAATTGTATAACTACCCCACTAACTACAATTTCTGCTTAGGGTATATTTTGTGACATGAAAACGCCAAAGCCAAGTTTTGCCATCATATTAGCAAGCCTCAAATGAATATTGAAATAAACAGAATGTTATTATATCAATACACGAACACACACACCCAGCCTCGAGTTTATTGACTCTTTCACTGTGTTTACCGTTCAACATCATATTGCGCTGTCTGGAGTGTGTGCAATATTCTTATTATACCCCAATGATTTCAAAACCCACCCAGAACGCAATATTTAAGCATGAATTAGAATTATATACATATATAAATAAAAAGGAAACCGGTCTAAGTCAAATGGGCAAAGAAGCATGAATTTAAAAAGCCTTCATTCTCAGCACATAACATGAATTGCAGGTTAAAGTCTATCGATTGGAAGTATTAGCATTCTGAATTCTTCCTGCCCCCTTTCAAGTGTAAGATATCCATTTTGTTACTGATTTGCAGGCATTATTTTTTTTACCATGATAAAACTTGCCCATGCTGAGAAGGAGATTGAAATTCTTCATTCAAGACAAGTAGCAATATGATGTAAACTCTCTCCTACAATAATGTCTTGTGCCAATAGAAACAAGATGTTTAGGCTATAACATGACATACCAAATGTTCACGACAAAGTTCAACAGCAACAACTGGGGGGCAATTCAGACTTGAAATTGCACCATGATTGCTGTTTCCTGCATTTGCCACCATAAGGGGAAGTGCATCTGTTCCATCTGTGTAGCCCTCACCTCCAAATGCCCCCACAGCTGTTTGTAGAGTCCTAATACCATAATCAAAGGCTGTCTTCTACCTCAACTCAATTAATAAGAAATTTACGCAAGAAAAATACACCTCAAGCAGCTTTACTACCATAGTTTTACAACAGAAGAAACACAACAATGAATCTTTTTCCTACTAGGTGAAATTAGCTATTTGGATAAAAAATAACTAGAAAAACATTGTACAAAAATATGCTGAAAAATGGATTTATACGACATCTACTAATTTGTATACTACAAAATCAAATGTAAAAGTTTGATACTAATGCTGCATTTGAGTCACTAAAAATGCACACAGATGTTGATACCTCAATAAAGGAGATGCTATGACTAGGTCAATCCTCTTCACAAGCCCAGAAGCATGAACATGCTTACGCAAATTGTCAACCTGTCAGCAGAAGCAAAAGATTATCTAATCGACTTTTCTATCTCTAATCTACAAGACTAATGCAAGCTTTTCCCAGTGAAACACATTTCTGCACAATAAACTGCAAAATGATTTAGATATTCTCGCTTTACCTGTTGCCAGCCTAATGGGGTAAGATGCGCATCAAAATATGCAGGATTCAAGTATGCTTTGTAATTCTTATCCCCCTCTACATTGTGGATCCCCTGTGCGTGCCTGACCTGGATGCATGGTATTATAAGCTGACAGTGCCTTGATTTTCAGGGAAAGGAGAAAGAAAGCAGGCAATCTTAAATGTCCTTGTAATAATGAAATACATAGCAGTAGCAGCTTCAAGTCCACACCACATACAGTGTGTTGACTGTTGACTGAAAAGCGAGTTCAATTACCAACCAGGTGAATGGTTTTGCATCGATGCAGTGGAAACAAGCATGGACCAGTACCATGATCCACATTCTCTGACAAACCTAGCAGCAGAACAGAAGACAAAATAAATTAATATAACAGCAGAATTCAAGCAAAAGCCCTCAAAATCGCCGCAAAAACTAGAAAACAAATAGTCATCAGTCAAACTAACACAAGTAACTCTGAACTAATAATGAGATATGAAACAGGTAAGCACATTCAGAACAAAGAGCTATTACTAGATTTATCATTAGATCATTAGAGTTTAAGCAAATTGATCGTTGCTTTCCAAAATTATTCTTCCTAATTCATCGAATATTTGACTCGGTGGTGGATCTGCTATTGTCACAACAAATGGCACAGTGAAATATACAGAATAGATCAGATCGCAGATCAATCCAGTTCCAGATCCACGGTATTCTGAAAAGTTTGTTTGTTCTTGCGCATGACTGCAAAAAACGCGTTTACGGAAACGAGCTTCACGATGAAAATAAAATAAAATCGGAAAAGAAGAAGAAACTTGAGCATGAAGAGCAAACAAAGAAAGCAGAAAGGCATAAATAACATATCAGAAGAATTGAACAGATTCAGGTACTGGAAAATGATAGAAAATAGAAAGAGAGGAGAAAGGAAGGGGTGTGAGGATGAGGTACCGTACCGGAGAAGCAGAGAGTGGAACGATGAGAGCGAAAGGGAAATGCGCGGAAATTGGAAGAAGAAGGAATGCTGATCGTAGCTGTGACTGTGATCATGCTGATCGTGCCCACCGCTCTTTTTAATTTTTGAGGATTTTGGGACTTAGTGGAACTCTCGTTGCTTTTATTTTGAATTTTTTATTTATAATTATTTGGTATTAATGCATAAAAATGAATCATTTTCATAAGTTGATAGAAAACATATAAAAGTAAATGTTCATGTCAACCAGTCTAGTTATAATCAAAAATTTCCAAAGAAATAACAAATAACTATGCGTTCAAAATATTCAAATCTAAACTTGCACAAAATGAATAACTTAATATTTAAAAATTATATTTTACTCAAATTTAATTTCTAAATTCCTAAATTCAATTATATGTTATATTCTTAAATTAAAATTTTTTTAAGGATTGAAATAAAATTTCAAAAGATTATCTTAAACATTATATTTAATAAATTTAAGAGTCAACCTATATACATAAATAGATTCAGAGTTGAGCCTCCAAGTCTAGCCGTTGATGTTACACCCAATAAGCAAAAGGGGTCAAGTCTGAATCGTACGATGGATAAAAATTTTCCTTTTATCTTTGTAAAAAAATAATAAATAAATTCAAATATTCAGGTTAGAAAATACTAAATTACTTAAATACCAAAATAATTTTTTTAAAAATATTACGTGAAAAAAATGTGCTCACTCGATTCTGCAAAAGATAGATATAAAAATAGATCAAGATCAGAAGACGCAGCACCACTTGGTAAATCAAATCCACAAATAAAATAAAAATACGCACTCTCCCTAGCTTCGATCACTCCACACCTACGAAGAAATGGCTCTCACGATTCAGCTTCTTCCCACGCTCTTCTCCAATTCTCCAGCCACGACCACCACCACCGCCACTACCCCAAGGCACATCATCAACACCCGAATCTCGTGCACCAACGGCCCCAGCGACGCGGCGCTGGCGTCGGAGCTAGCGGCCAGGGCGGGGAGGATCAACACCCAAATGATTGAGGCAGAGGAGGCAATGAGGAAGAGCCGGCAGCTGCTGTTCGGGGAGCTGTGCGAGTACATGGGCCTGAAACAAGACGAGGCCCAGCAGAGCTGGGCCCAAATGGAAGAAGACGAGAAGTGGGTGTTGGTTAAAGGGTTTATTTCGGAGTGGGGTGCGCATTTTCACCCCTTGTCCGCAAGGTCCGCAAAAGAGATGGTGGAGGAGTATCTCATTCGCCAGCAGCAAAAAGGGAACCCGCCTCCAATGTCTTCTCCTCCACCTCCTCCTTCTTCTTCTGTTTTGTTTCCGGGGCTCAAGAGGATGATTGGTTTTTCATAGAGAATCAACATGAGTTTGGTAGAATAGAATTAGTTGGATGGGTGTTTATATGTTCATTCATGTTGGTTATTTGCATTTTATGTTGTTAATTTTACAAAATTTAGCTGAAAAAGAAATGAATATTTAGGTTGCTTTTTATTTAGTGACCCCCCCCCCCCCAAACAAAAAAAAAGAGAAATACTTGATTCATGACTTGTGAGGTTTTCTTTCTTTTTCCATGTTTCCTGTGATTATTCTGGTACAGGCGACAAATTCTTCTCTAGTATAAGACTAACATCTCATTCTTAGATACCAAATACACAAAATAAAAGGGAATCCTATTATATTTATTGCATGTCTTACTAAGTGTTCTTGAGTCCCATGTGATAGAATTCACTTTGAGTGTGTCTGCCTGAGTGAAAAGGGGCAGTTCTCCTTCTAGATTACGTAAGGAATATTTACGAGACATAAGTTTCTGTGCGTTCACCTCCGAATGAAATAAGTTTGAACCGAAACAAATGTGCAATTATTTATGCACTTAATTCATAGAATGTAATTGAATAGGGATATTAACCCACAACAAACAAAATAACGTCATACCTATATAGTCATTTTTGAGCAAAAAGTCCATGCTCTACGGAAGCTAATACAAACTTTAACCCACTGCTACTCTATTATACCGCTCTAGATGGGACAAAAACCATAGAATTGAGTCATTGACCGATGACTACTAGAAATAATTCCATGCTAACGAACATGCCTGACCAAAAGACAGTCCCAGCAACGGCTGCTGTCAAGAGCAAATTTAAAATTAGCAGTTAGCACATCATCTTCCTTGTTAATAAGTTTCAAATCATGCAGTAAGACTAGTATCATAGGTGAGATCATGGATGCACCTGTACAATTAATTGTTCATACCTGTGAATGTCGAGAACTGTGATAGGCAAATCTAATTGGAGGTAGGGAAGGCGGGGGAAAATCGAACCATAGCTTGTTCAATTATTATTTACCCAATTGGTCTAGTCAAATATAAAAGGGAATTTAGTAAGAATATTTATGTACAAGCCAGCAAAGCTATAAATGCCGTACTGCACCCATAAAGTATATGTAAGAGAAATTCATTAACAAACACCATCAGAAATACAGCTGCCTGCAGTGTGCAACCGTAGCTTCCGCAGGACAATATGGGCACTTGAATGTTCGAGTGCTGTTTTTCGATAACTTCAAAATCGATTGCTTGCAAAGGACATGCAGACATGGCAGCAGCATTGGAGGGTTCTCTTCACTCCCTTGATCCCTACTCACAGGGCAAACGAAAATCGAATGGAACTGAAATTCCTTACCCAATTCTACAGGCACCGGCAACTGTTTCATTGCCTGCCACTCCTGCTTCTTTGCCGCCATTACATTAGCCAGCTTTAAGAGTGTAGGCAACCCCTCCACTCCAGCTGCAACTGCCACGCTCAGTGGGCTCTTATAGGACTGTCCCAAGAGAGCACAGAACTGCCGGGCGAGCTCTTCAGTTGTCAACTCCCAATGAATTGGAGACATCAAATCAGAATAAGGGGAGCTCTCAAGCCTTCCTGCATACAAGAGGCAACCCATAAGCTTTTGGAACTCATCCTTGTTGAGGGAAGCAAAAGGGGCAAGATAGGTTCGGGCATATTTTAAGGCATCAGCTTGGGTTCCATTTTGCAAGACCTCTACAAACTGCAATGTGTGAATCTTAAGCTCAAGATTGGAACCGATCTGAACAAGTTTCTCTTGATTGGCAGAAATCCATGTGAGAGCAGGCTGAAGGTTTCTAGCCCTCATAGCTTTGAGAATCTGATGCATTTCCATGAACTGAGATCTTAGTACTGTTGCATCAGGCTCTCCAGCCTCATTTATGATGCTATCACCAAGATCAAATAAACCATGAAGATAAAAGTGGCTTGCAATGATCTGATTCACAATGTGAGCATCAAAGTCCACATTTCTGTATGCCTTCGATATGTCAGGGTTTAACAATTTTTCAAGTATTTTTTGGTACTTGGCAAGGCTTATGTTCAGTTCCTTCTGTGAACCTTCTAACTGTTGAAGTGCCCCAGTAGCATTAAGCTTTGACCTAAGATCTGTAAGAACGGATTTTAGGTCAACAGAAGTTGCAGGGTTGTTTGGTGCCTGAATTGTTGCCAATGCCTGCTCAATTTCGCACCCCACCTGATCAACAACTTCTTGAGACTTGGAAGATGATAACTTTTGCTTCTTAGCTACACGATCAAATGCATCTTTCATGGTACTCAGTTCCATCTCTATATTCAGACCACACACTCCTACAAAATGTTACAAAGAACAGTTACTCTTGTTTGGGAGGACTCCAAGCTGTTTTTTCTTGGATAAAAACTAAGCATGTAGAGTAGCAAAAGAGGCACTACACCAGCAAATTGCTAAACGCTGTATCCGTCGTACATTATAGTCCACTATTAACCACTATGGCTATAAGTTACAAGGATTTATTAAGAACTACAGTTCCAAGCAAGTTATTTATTTATCAGCTGATTTCTCCAACTTTCATAAAGCTTAAATTACGCTACTAAAGTCCAACCTAGCTCAATTTAGCGAGACAGTAATTTAAAACTTCAAGAAAAACATTACAGTTTACCTAACCAATGTCTTAAAGGCACTAATTAAGAAGTCAAAGTGAAAAGTTTTTGAAGTTTCCATTGCCTTGAATGTTCAGAGAATTGGAAAAGTTTATTTTCAATCAAAATTTTTCCTATCTTTATTTCTTAATCGGTGTCAGGCACTTAGAAAAACCCAAAACATTAATACTATCACCACACATGTTTAGACTTGAGATTATTTGGGCATTGAAAGATTGGGCTAGAGGTAGTAACATGCTAGAAAAAACCTAGAGATTTGAATTCAGCATCTGTTAGCAGTAATATCCTATTTTAAGATCTGAGAAGCTCCTAAACCATAGAACCACTCTTCTTTCTACCGTTCCACTTCAATTTACCCTACTGCTCTTCCCAGTTCCTGTTATTTGTGCCGCTATATCTCATCTTCTATGCAGCATATTGTACGCAAAAATGGACAAAAGATAATCAAATTTGTAATGGAAAAAGTTTCAGTAGCAGACACTAAACTACTAGATAATCAATAAAATATACCCATAAAAGCCTTTTCCATGAAAATAGTTACTTTATTTTCCTATTGTTGCAAGTCCCCTCACGTTCCTAATTTGCAAACTAATAGGTGGCTTCTCTTTGACATTTTATATGAATTTTCAATATACAAAGTTACCCTGAAATCTAAACTATACCCGGACATGTATTCCTACATCACAAATGAGTGACAAAAATAAAAATAGAAAAGAAGAATAAGAATCTTTATCCACAGAAAATCAAAGACATCAAAAACCTCTAGCAGACAGCAGTTGATACACAATCTTCAAACAAGTAGTAACTAGTGATGGTAACCTTCCTTCCTTTTGGAGTAGTTAAAAAGCCGCGGCAAATATCTATCATAGTAACTAACAACCATAGATCTCTAGTTAGGCTTCGAATGAAAATAGTACAACAACGCAGGTGGTTTCCTTAAATGACCACCAATTACTACTACATTGTTTGGATTAGGAGAGAAAATGAGAGGAAAGAAAATGGAGAGAAGAGAAAATATAGAGAAAAAACATTTTCCCTCTAGTTGTTTGGTTGAGTAGAAAGGTGGGAGGAAAGAAAATATAGTTTTATATAATTGACTTTTTAATCCTTTATTTTATGGTTAAAGAAAAGAATATAAGGATAAAATTGTAATTTTTTTATGTCAAATCATTTTCTCTCTATTTTCTTCTCATATTAAAGGAGAAAACTTTTCTTGTGGGGCCCTCTATAATTTTTTTCTTTTCTCTCATTTTCTCTAGTCATGGAAACAAGAGAAAATTATGTTTTCTACCCATTTTCTCTTCTTCCATTTTCTTTCTCTTATTTTCTATCCAACCAAACAATGGGTACACGAGCTACATGTAGATTACAATTACATTACAACATTCACAAGATAATGGAATTAGACAAAGCACGCATACACTATACAACATAATCTTTGAATCCACAATTTAGTAAATAAACTAAATTCACAGAACACATTACAATCAATCTCTCGCATAAGGCAGAATCAAAATAGTGAAAGTGGATTGGAATAACAATTTTAAAGCATGCACTATAAAAGCATACTCCCTCTATCTAAAATTGTCACTTTCACTTTTTTTTTTCAATTCATAAATCAATAAATCTGGATATAATTATGTCTAGATACATTGATTATGAATGCAAAAAAAAAAAACCAGTAAAAGTGACACTTAATTTTGGACGGAGGAAGTACCGTTCAAATCTACCATTACTAAGAAAGCTTTATACACAAATATATTAATCAAGAATCAAAATTACCGTGGGAAAGTATCTAAATGGTAAGTGCAGATTACAATGTCAAAAGAAATTGAATTTCAAAAGAGAGAAAGAAAAAAAGAAAAAAAAAACCCTCAGCAGTTACAAAAAACATAAAAGTACTCCGTTCTCGAATACAAAATACAATTCTCGAACAGCAAGAATCAAATTCAACATCAAGATATCATGAGTGGAAAACAGTAAATAGCACATAATGTATCCACACTCTCGTCGATCACAATCCCAGATTGCCAATAAATGCTCGTAAAACTCATCAGAAAACATCTAATTCAAAATGATTAGCATCTCAGGGATGGCGGAAGCAAAAACGAAACAAAAATCGCAAGGACAAAAAAAAACAAGTATACACAATTTCAGCTATTCGTCATCGAATTTTCTCGGAAAAACCTTGAGTGAGTGGGTGAAATAAAGCAACAAAAAAAGAAAGAAATGGGGGAAAGGGGTAAAATAAGAAAAGAAAAGAGTGGAAAATTGGAGAATTACCTGAGGAAGAGTTTGAAGGGAGAGAGGGGAAGCGTGTTCTGTTGAGTGTCTGTGATGTAATGATGTGAGAGGCAGACGAGACGAGACGAGACGAGAGAAGCACGGAAGAGGGAAGGAAGGGAGGAAGGGAAAGCGTGTGACTGAGTGTAACTAAATGAGGGGCGCAGGGCGTGGCCATCCACCACACGTGCCAAAAACAAATCTACCTATGTTTTTGGGCTAATTTGCGCCCATGTCTTATTACCAATTTGCGGATTTTTTTACACACACACATATATGACCTCAATGCATTTGTAATCTTATAATATGGTCTATTCAAAAAAATTACAAATATATGGGTTTCTTGACTGAAATCACCACCTCCTATGACGATTTCAGACATTTGAATTTTTTTATTTTTTATTTTTTTAAAGTTTGAAATCGCCACAAGTTTTAAACATCTGAAATTTTATTTTTTCAGACTTTTCGGTTTTTTTTTAAGTTTGAAATCGCCACAGGGAGTGACGATTTTAAACATCTGAAATTTTATTTTTTTTCGAATTTTCTGAAATCGCCTTGCTTAGTGGCGATTTCAGAAATTTGGCCCACATTTTCGTAATTTCTCATTCTAACTCATATTTTCAGAATTTTTCCCCCCAAACCCACCTAAATGTCAAAACCCCCCCCCCAATTTGCTCTAGACTCTCTTGGTCAGGAAATATTTGGTAACTTTGTTTCAGTTTTTTTTTTTTTTAAAAAAAGTGATTACAAGATTAATTTTTGATATATAATTTAAAAGGTTAAAAATAATTTTTTTAAAGAAGTTATTTTGTTTAGCTCATTTGAAAAAAAAAAGTTAAAAACAAATTTCTTTTGTGATTTAGATTATTTTTAAAAATTTATGTAAGTTTACAAAATTGATTACTTCAATAAAAAAATGATTACTTTTAAAAATAAGCTTTCATAAAAAATAAAAAAAACTAAGACAAACGAATTCATTACTATTCTAGTCATAGGTGTCTAAAAATGTTTGGTATTTTAAAAAAAGGAATTGATTTAATTCCCAAATTTATAGGAATTCAATTTGCTTGCGTTATAAATTTTATTATTTTTGTAAATATTTACTTAAAATTAATTTCATTTTGACATAAAATATTATTTTATCCTTATTTAACTAACTAAATTTATAAATTCTCGTGGAAATACATAGTTTTAAAAGACAAAGAATAAGACAATCTATTTGAATTTCACTTTTAACTTTACCACTGTCACGTTGCCGGCTACCTCAATGTTACATCATAAAAAGTATTAAGTGATAAAAAATGAGACTTTTACTTTAATAGAATTGACTAATTTTGATCTTAATTATAGCTCACCTATTTTTATAAATTGAAAATATGATAAACAATGCTTGTGTGTCAAAATTTAAGCGGTGCGGAACAAAGAGAAACAAATCCGATGGAAGTGGAAGGCGTCCCTCTTTACATGGTCAGTCCTATCCCATCTTGTCACTCTAACTGGATCTTAGTTCCTTTTAACACCCCTTTGCTGCAAGCGGGATTGAAATAGAGAAACAACTCCCATTGTGGCTCTATCTCCATGGTTACCTTTATTTTATAGATTTTGCGGGAACTGAATCTAAAGTGGAATGTTTTCAGTTTTTTAACACTTTTAATGTATTAAAAATTTAAATTTTTAACATTTTTAATAAAAACTTTTTACTTGTTGATTTCTTAACAAGTATTCTTAAGATACTTATTAACAAAACTCTTTTTTTTATTAACATTCTTACAATTAAGAGCTCTCTCAATATCTTCTTCACCAAGTTTAAAAATTGATTCTCTCCCCCAAGAGTTCACCTTACTCACAATTATACCCAACTCTGGTCGATTGTGAAAGAAAAGAGTGTAAAGAATTACGTTATATATTAGTGTAAAACTCGTGCTGAGATAATTTCTACTAAACTCTAATTTAACTAAAAAGAAAATTATGTAAGATTTATAATTATATGATTTATTTCTTACAAAATAAGCCTTGTGATATATTATAAGAGAATAACACAAATGTAAACATATTAAAAATGGATAATTTTAAATGAGATCCTGAAGTGAAATTTAATCTCTCTCCAATAATTTAAAAATATTACTTATATACAAGTCTCACAATCTAATGAATTCACAATTATCACTCGTGATAAAAAAGACAAAAACTCATTTGTGAGAGGACATACTCCTAATCATAATTTGGTGTGTAAAGGAGCATTTCTCGAGAATAAATAAGTGGGCACTCGGCACAAGATTCTATATCCAATAGTAGTATTTCTAGACCAGTACGAACAATCTAAAAACCCGGTCTCACCCACACAAATATCAGAGACACATGATGGGCTTCAGTGTTGTGAGAGCCACGCCCCTTTGCTCCCATCCTCATCCAATCTCTGCTCCCTTCACCCTTCTTCCGTCAAACCCCACCATTCCCCCCTCATCCCTTCACAAGTCGAAGAAGCGTGGTTTCCGTGCTGGTATTGTGGCCATGGCTGCACCCGGGTCCCTCCAGAAGCCGGAGGAAGACTGGCGCGCTATTCTCTCCCCTGAACAGTTTCGGATTCTCAGGCAAAAGGGCACCGAGTACGATTATTTTCTTCCTTTCTTCTTTTAGCTCCTTACGAATCGAGCTTTGGAAGCTTTCGCTGCTTTCAAGATTTTGGATTTTGATTTGTTTTCTCTGCCTTTGTTGTGTAATGTGTGATAAGGCCGTGGATGAACTAGTTGTAGTGTGTTTGAATTTCAGTTAGAATGCTCAAAATCAATAACGGGGCTCTAAAAATAAAAGAAGATTTCTTATAAATTGGCTAGAATTAATTCTAGACTAGTCCCACCAGTTTTCTGAACATGCAAGGATAAGCTTTGGAAAAAAAGTCCAGAGTAATTTTGAATCTGGTTTGTGTTTCTTTAAGTTTCCCAAGCTTTAGAAAATAGGAAATTTGTCCCGAGAATTGCATCTGTTCATCAAATTCGTGGCTGGCGACAAGGCGTCAAGGATCCAGGGACGAATTTGAAGGACGTGGTGCCAACCTTGAGAACAAATTTGATGTACGGATGCCACCTTGGGAATGAATTTGCTATTTTTCAAAGTTTGGAGATGAACTTGACCCGCGCTGCTAACGTTGGAGATGAATTTGAAGGTTAACTTGTTTGCTTGGTTGAAAAAATGGGTGGTTCTACAGTTTTCGATTAACTAGTAGTAAAATCCGCAGCTGTATATTTAGTTTGTCTACCTGATTTAATCATCAATGATGGTATTGGTATCTAGTAATATTTGAAGATTGTGAATTTGTTAAGATTTAAGAAGGAAAAAAATGGTTTTGATGTTGTGCTTGTTATTTAGGTACCCTGGAACAGGAGAATACGACAAGTTCTTTGGTGAGGGAGTTTACAACTGTGCAGGTTGTGGGACTCCTCTCTACAGATCCATAACAAAATTCAATTCTGGTTGTGGCTGGCCGGCTTTCTATGAGGGACTTCCCGGAGCCATAAATTGCAATGTGAGTTCACTGCTTCTTACTTATATATTTTAAGAGTAATGTTATTTGTGTTAAGATCTAAAATCATTTAATTGTCTTTATCCACCGCCAACTTAAGCTTTTAGGAAATATGGTTATTGACATGATATCATATCTACCACAATCAAGAAGTCTTGAAGTCTAGAGTCTTCCATTTCATAAAAAAGGGTTGTGTTAAGATCTGGTTCTTGCCAATCATTCAATTGCCTACTACTCACTAGCTTAAACTTTTAGGAGAGATGGTTCTTGAAAATTTAGAATTGGACCCATGAAGAGAGACACAAAACTTTAGTCATGTATACAATCACAAGATACTTTGTTTATCTCTGTAGTGTATTTGTTTCTGTGTCTGCTTTTGTGTACATATAGCATGTCAATTTGCATCAGCGATTGAGTTCTGTACAAAGTTGATAACATTGTTATGTATCATCAGCCGGACCCTGATGGGATGAGGATTGAAATAACGTGTGCTGCTTGTGGAGGACATCTTGGCCACGTATTCAAAGGCGAAGGATTTCCAACGCCCACGAATGAACGCCATTGTGTCAATAGCATTTCGCTCAAATTTATGCCCGGGAGTTCTTTCTGAAGTCTTCTCTATGGATATGGCGTCTTAAGATCCGTAAATAATTATGTACTTTTGACTGACCGAGGTTCATAAAATGGTGGCTAAGTAATTATGTTGCTCAAATAAAGATTAATGTTGAAGGGTATGACTATGTGTGCATTTATTCCTCTATTCACCTCATCTCTTTGTGTTGGATTCTTATATGTTCATATGTGCTTAGCTCATTCCTGGTATATTTGGTATGGGAAGTTTTGTGGCCATTAGAATTTCAGTATGTAAAGAATGATTTTGCTACAAAATTGATGACGGATGAAGATCCAGCAGATGATATTCCTGCCTCCTGATTCCAATAGTTTTACTTAAAAAAATGTAGTACTATACCTTTGATTTTGGTCAATGCATTACAATGATTTGGATGGCTAGGTGATTAACTGCTTTACCTATTCCAAATCCACTGATGACGCACTAAGCTTTATTTGTAAAATTAATATTCAAATTACAGTATCCATCAAATAGCAAATGCAGAAGTTCTTTTAGCTGATGTAAGTGAAAAGATGCTGCATCTCATACATGATGGATCAAGATCTTCTCACATGTTCATTGAGAGTTATGTTTACCCTATATTAACATGACCATCTCATATTAGCATGGCTTTGGTCATCTCGTGTTAGGTGAAGATGTAAATATGATCCTTTAATATTCATTTTAAACATGAGAGGATCCTTGTCGTTATATTATATGATAATGTATAGGATTCGGTTTCCAGCATCGACATTTAGCTTACTTCGAGGGTGTCCTAGCATGGACCGATCCTAGTATTATATCTTGTGATTTGCAAGAATGCAAATATTGTGGAGGCCAAACCAAACCCTGAACTAGGTTTAACAATTTTTTAATGCGAGTTTGCTAGGCCATGTGAGGCTCTCATCTTCACAGTAATGAATACTATTGTTTGAGAAATTATTGTGTGATTATGGATTATCATGTTAGATATGATTTAGGCCATATAATGAATGAGGCTTAAGTTTAAGATCCATATGTCTAATTTTATCATTTGATGGAAAGGTTTGGTCAATGGTCATCATTGAAACAAAGAGTTCTTGCAAAATACCGAAAGCTTAATTACAAAAGGTTCTTGCATAATTTGCTATGCACGAGCAACGTGGCCAAGTACATTTGGAGACTTAATATTACATACCGCAAGCTTGAATTTTTTCTGTATTGCATATAAACTGTTACATTAGGACAAATAGGAAAAACTGTATCCTTAAGTGATTGGTAGAGGAGTGGACTTTAGTTCGAGACAAATTTTATCCGCAGTGTCAAGAGATCAAGTCATAAGATTACTTCTGCAACATTACTTTCAACAAGAAATTGTGTAACCTATTCTTAATATTTTTCAAAAAATTATTACCGTTGAGTTATTCATAGAAAAATAATATTTTCTCTATCTAATATTATTTGTTCCTTTAATCATTTGCATAAGAATTAAAGAATTCTTTTTTCGCTGAATTAAAGAAAAAAAGAATTCAAGACTAGACTTGATTATGAAATATGTTTACTAAAATTCCTTTGTTTATTTTTTAATATCTATTTAATTCATTTTATTAATTTTTTTTACATTAATTTATTTTTAATCTTCCACTATATTTCGCTTATAAATAAATCTTGCCCTATATTTCTTGATTATTGGTATATTTCAAATATGGTGAAGGGTTAAACATGAGAATGCAATAGATTATAGTCCAAGAAAATTTCTTGGCTACCAACCTACCATTTCCTAAAAATGAAAAAAAAGAAAAAAAATCACTGTTGACGAAATGCATAGATAAAATACACATTCGTGCCTAACCATCTATCATTTAGTACAAAAATACTTAAAATGCATACACATACATAATAGGATATTCCTTCGGTACCTTAATTTTTATAAAGGTATCAATATCTCTTTATATTTCAATGATTATGATTTGCTTTCAGGTTTAAAATAATAAATAATTAGAGTTAGTGAGACCATGGTTATTAAACTCTCGAGTTAACTCGTAAACTCTTACGAGTTTACGATTTTACTACACGAAACGAGTTAACACTTATGTAAACTCTTTTTTGGTAAACTCGTACGAGTTTAAGTAAACTCTCGATTCTACTAGCGAGTTTACGTGTTAAAATCTATCTACGAGTTTATGAGTTTACCTCAAAATGCACAAATTTTGTAACTTTGTTAGATACTTACCTAAATTTGTTTATATTAGATAATATATATTGAGTTTATTTAGTTAATTTCATACATTTATCATAATTGATCTATGTTTTATTGAACTATAAAATAATACCGATATTGAATAAAATATGATATAACTACTAAGTGTCATGCATTAAGGTGTATTTTATGATATTTCTTTCATTAATTTAATTTTAAGTTAACATTATTCAATTTTAATTATAAATACAATATTTAATCAAGTTTAGTTCCTAATTATATTGCTTATAACATAATTTTTTACGTAGGTAAACTCATACGAGTTTACGAGTCGAGTTTACGATTCGAGTTTGCTGAGACTCCATGAGTTTACTTAAACTCTCGAGTTTGACAACCTTGAGTGAGACACTAACTAGTTCTTAATTACAGATAACCATATAGTATCGATATGCTTAAATTTGATGGGATACTGGAGTAGGACCCATAAATTACATGTACAAAAACATTTTGTGGGCATCATCAATCTATCATTTTTTTAATAATAAATTTAGGCGAGACTAGGCAATGGTATCTCATTAGAGTCAAAACATGCCTATAAATTTTTTAAGTGCTTATAAATCACCCACTAACCAGGCTTTCACATCAGTCAAAGGATTTGAAACATCACTCTTTTGGAGTCAGAATCCCGATAACCCACTAACCATGCCTATACTACTCCTTGTTAATATCAATTTGCAATTTTGTGTGAATTTAATTATTGTACGATGATACATATATTTATTATATTAATACTCCCCCATTTTAAATAGAGCGGTGAGATTGAGACTTAAAAAAGAGAGAGATTTTACAAAAAGAGAGTAAATAATTTTTTTTAATTATATTTTACAGTACCCACGTAAAATCATGCGATGAAATATATTTCATTTTACCTTGGCACGATATCTCTTTTCTTTTTTGGTTACAATCACATGTGCTCATAATAGTCAAAATCGCCACGTCGACATTACAACATATCCCTCTCTAAATCCAAAAATCCCACCTCTGTCGCCAATGTATATAAGCTTTCAACGCCAATTTCGTGATGCACCAAACAGTTCCAATCTCAGTCTGATTTCAGCTAAATTTTTCGTTTCTGCAACGCTTTTGTTTTCTGCCAAGTTTCCACCTTTTTCACCTCTTTATCGTGTTCCTCACTTTTGGGTTCATCCATTTTCTTTTTGTTGATCCTTTTCAAAGACTCTTCAAATTCCATCTTGGTGGCTCTAGATAAGCACAACAATTACGTGGCAAATGTTCTTTATCGCTTCCTGAGAAGTGAGAACTACAACCATGTTGGAGTCACTAGCTTGTTCCCAAAGCTTTAAGGTAACTAACATCTTCTATGATTTTTCTCTATTTTCGTGGAATAAACTTTCAAATTCGTAGCTAAGGTTTCCGGTTAAGTTTGTCTTTAAGCTGGAGAAAATGTCAAATTCGTCTCAAGGTTGCAAAATGTCGATTAAATTAGTCTTTCAGAAGAATTAACTTGACCAACGATGAAGGATTAATTTAATTAACTTTTAGCAAACTTGAAGAGGAATATGATGGTTTACTCTTTATTCTTGTCTGCATTAGTTTTTATTTTCTGGTCATTATACTATGTTACTTCAGTAAAATGAAGAAATTGAAGGTGCTTAAACTTTGAAGATGTTGCTTAATCTAATGCACACTCAAGTTATATTGAGTGAAAGAAGCCAGCAATTATTAACTTTGTTAAACTACAATATACAAATACAATTACAATTATGTTGTGTTATGTAATCCTTATTCAAATATTTGTTGTTTGTTCTAACATTTGCCTAAAAAAAATCTCCGTGCAGGGATATGACCTTAACAAGCATAAGAGTCCCTTTTGTTCTCATGCTATGTCACGAATCTGTAGAGATTCCAGTTTCATGCTTTATTCAGATAAGGAGCAAGTGCCACTACTGTCACATGGAGTTGGTCATAGGATAAGTCACAAGACTTTTGTGTCAGAAAATTTATGTGGAAACAAGCCTCTCATTGTTCCATCCTTTTCTAGTGGGAAAGGATTCTATTTATCTAAGTATAGGTTGTTACGCACGGAGCGGTTGCAGACAAGTGCAACATATGACGTTGCTGGTGCTGTTGAAGTCATCAATGATTTAGGATTGGATACTCTTACTTTCTTGGCTGTGACTGTCTTAATTGTACCCACATTCAAGTTAATTAAAGCTAGTCCTGTAAGGCTTTCCTTGTTTTTTTAAAAAATAATTTTCTTTACAATTTAAGCTATCGAGATTGTGATTAATGATAATCACACATCTCTGTCATCATAGTCATTATCACAAACCCACTGTATTAGCTTAGGCTATTCATGTATAAGTTTAACAAGTTCAAATGGTGGAAGGAAGATGTTTTCAATGATAAGATGAATTACCGCAGATTGAAGTTAATATGATTTACAGGAAATTTTATACCTTGATTAATTAAATTGAGCTTATAAACTGCCATAACTAATTAGAATGTTTTATGCTTTATTTTACGTTTTCAAGTGTTGCTCTTGATCTTGTGTATGTATTGGTTCTTATTAGTTACTCTATATAGTAGTTGTCATGTTGTGCTTACTAAACAAACTATGAAATGAGGTTTACTAATTATTATCCTATGAATCTGAGCTCACAGTTCTATACTTCTATGCATCTTTTTTGGGATTACTTCTATGCATTGTTGAATATCTAGACTTGGAGATAATTGAAATTTATGTTTGTAGTGCAGACTAGGTTGCACTTTGCATTTATTTGAATGGTAAAATTCCATCTAAATTTATTTCATATTTATAAGCATGCGCATCAAAGATCACAGACATATAAGACCTCGGAATTACACTCACGTTTATTCCAATTTACTCCGTTATATTTATAACTGAAATTTTAATGGTCGTTGTTTTCAGATACTTGGTTTCTTCTTTGCTGGGGTGGTACTTAATCAGTTTGGTTTAATCAGAAACCTTACAGATGTTAAAGTTTTGTCTGAATGGGGGATCCTTTTCTTGGTATGATAAACCTCAATTACCTGAGAATATAGTTGGACATTGTAGTTTCTTTAGTGATTTTCTTTCATGAGGTGACAGAAGGCATGTTTGTAAATTGTGAGAATGTTTGAGAACTCAAATATTAGTATGAAAAGGGAGTGTATATTCTAGTCATGGTGATTATTTCTATGTAAAATCCTAATACACATGTTGATACTTACTCTGAAGTAATGTCTGTTTCTTTTCAGTTGTTTGAGATGGGTTTAGAGCTTTCACTTGCACGTCTGAAAGCTCTTGCGAAATATGCCTTTGGGATGGGATTGACTCAGGTATGATGTGTTGAAAGTGATAATGGGGATGCAAAAGAAATTTCCTTATCCATTTCATTCAAGTCACTAATTGTCTAACCTCTCTATGTTAAACATTTTAGATTTTAGATTCATTGTAGATGAGGCCTTTTCCTCATTAACATCTTCAGCCTTATATTTTTTCCTTTCTTGTGCTCATTTTTAATTTTCATTGAAACACTTTTGAAGGTTCTATTGTCCACTTTAGCATTTACTGCTTTTGAACTTCCACCAAATGGGGCTATGGGAACAAAAATTTTGGAATTCCTTTTCCACTCACGACCAGATCTGGTGAGATTTCTATATCTGAGAATTGTATCTATTTTTTTATTGTTACAATGAAGAGACTTGAACTTGAGACCTCTAGTGGGACGGGGAGGGGGGCACTAATGCTAGATGAGCTATATCTCATTCACAGAATTTTATCTATTTAATGTTTATACTTTATACCTTTTTTATGTATAATTTATGATCATTCTGGATACAGACACACACATATCTTAAAAGTGATAAATTTCTTGAATCAATATCTAACAATTAATTTGTCTGTGATGTAGCTGATGTGATGGTATGCAAACTTGCATTCGTTATAGAAGTCACCCTTTCCATCTACTACCACCTTAGTCCATTAATCTTCTTTAGCTTCCTCACAATACAGGAAATTTCTTTAGATGGCTCATGACTTGTGTTTGTTAGTTTATACATGATGGAAGCAAGAATTCTAGATAATGCTACTATATGATTCATTCCTATGCAGACCTTAGGTCAACAACAGCATTCGTACTAGATATGAGCTTTGGGCATTTTAGCATTGCTTAATTCCCTGGCTCAATAATGATGGGTTTTGGGAACATATCAATGCTTATATAGATCATTAGGAGTTTTGTTAGTCCTTGTGAACTTTTTGTAGTTCTTGGGGTTCGGGAAATCCTACAATTCTCTTCCCACTCCTCCCTCGGAATTAATCAGTGTGTTTTTGAGTTAACTTATTCTCAGTTTGAGACAATTTATAATCAAATCTTCTTCCTTATTTCTTATTTTAAAGGGTTTTGCTAACACCTGTTCTAAGAACATTTTAAGAAATTTAAAGTGAAAAAATTTGAGTGTTTTCAATACTTTCAATGCATAAAAATTTTCAAAAGCTTACAATTTCAGTGTAATATTTTTACTTTAAGTTTCTTAACATGTGCCCTAGGCATGTGTTAGCTTTTCCCTATTAAAAAAAAGGATAGAAATGGTGCTGGGGACGGCAGGGGACTAAACTGTGGTTACAATTTATGAGCTTTGAGCACTTTAGCATTGCTTAATTCCCTGGTTCAATGCATATCGGTTTAGGGGAATCTGTATCAATGCTGACACAAATCTTTGGTAGTTTTGTTAGTCCTTGAGGACTTGTTTTGTTCTTGGGGTTCGGGAACTCCTACAATTCTCTTCCCCACTCGTACAATTCTTATTAAAAAAAAAAAATTTCATACTAGATATTCATATGAAAAATGAAATAAGGCTGAATGCTTTGGTCCATCAAGCTACTATTTCGAAAATTGCCAGTGACTTTTGAAGTCTTTGTGCTTAGTCTATGAAATTGAATTGAGTTCTGTTAGATCGTTTAAGTCATTTGATCCATGTAGCCAAACCCACCTAATCGAAAAAGGTTTGTTGTTGTTGTTGTTGTTGTTGTTGCTATCGCTTTGGGTTGATGTACAGAGGACAATGCATATGATCATTTAAGTATGTTAGTCTACTTTTGATATGAAAAGGTATATCAATAATATCGAGGCAACTAGAAGAGTTTTTGTGATTTTATTTATTATTTTAATATATATTGATGATTGTAGGTGAATATTAGAAGTATTGATGAAGCTGTGGTGATTGCTACTGCTCTCTCTCTGTCATCTTCTGCATTTGTTCTACAGGTATTTGTGATTCTGAATGTCTGTTCAAAACAATCAAGGCTAATTCTGCTATAGTATTTGTTTTTATATTTCACATATTTATTGTTTAGGTATCATAAATTGACTATATATTTTTTTCTGTTGAATTTTGATTTTTTGAATTTCTAATAACTAGTAAACATCTTTATTCTTAAAATATAGATCAAAAGAAAAATAAAACTTCTGTGACCAACGGAAACAAACATACCTGGTGACTTTGCTATACATTTTGAATCACGTTGATTCTTTCGAAGATAAAATAGATTTAGTAGTAATGCTATGTCATTTTTCTTATATAGAAGTTTCAAGTCTGTTTTGGTGATTTTAGTGCCTCATGCACGTAAAAACCATTGTGCCATATAATATCCCCACTGTAGCTTATCAAGCACATATATCTAGCTTCTTGCAGAGAAGGGTGAGCTTCCTACAAGATTTGGTTCAGCAACCCTGGGAATACTTCTTTTTCAGGTTTTTTGTCTTACACTATTGCTTGGTTACACCATCTCTTTCCTATATGCAGTTGGTTATCACCTAAAAAGTGGTTGTTAGAGGCAATATGTTTCAGTTTACCTGTTATGCTGATGTATCCTGTAAGATTTTTCTGCTTGATATGTGCAGGACATAGCTGTTGTCCCTCTTCTAGTCATTCTTCCAATACTAGAGAGCCAGGTAAAGATAGAAACTATAGTGTTTAAAACATATATATGTGTGTGAAAGTCAAGTTTTTATTATTAATTTAATTCATTGCCTTTTTGATACACTGATGGAATTTACAATTTAAGGTTTAAGTACTGCTCTTAATGTTGCTCTGAAATATGGTTAATAAGTCCTTTAAAATTTGTTAAATTTCCTCTTAAAAAATCTTTGTACCTATCTGGCAGATGTTTTTTTTTAGGTTTTGGATTTTATGTTGTTTTTCATTTTATGGCAGAGTGGTAATTTGTTACATTTAAATGGTAAAACTGTCCCATCTTTATTATCAAAAGTTCATGATTGAAGTGTTATAATCTGACTCCACCATTATGAAAAAGTTTCCTTTTTTGCATCCACTCTACTTTAATTTTGAGGCTACCTATTATGATATTTCACTTAACTGTTACAATTCTTTTCAATTGGTTATTTTGCATACCAGATCCATCAAGTCATTTCTTGATTTTTTTTTCCGGATAAAAAGTCATTTATTGATTGTTGACCCATAGCTTTCTATTTTCCTTTTCTAGAATCTGGCTGTGGAAAGTATTTGGCCAATGCTTGCTCAAGAAAGTTTAAAGGCATTAGGTGGATTGGGTCTGCTATCTCTTGGAGGAAAGTACATTCTTAGAAAAGTTTTTGAGGTCTGTATGATATGTGCGTATATATATACACACGCGTGCGCACACAAATTTTATTTGTTCTATGTGAAAAAAAGGTTAAAAAGTGCCCATACTGGTATTCATATATTCTAGGAAGTAAACTGTTGGTGGAATTCAGGTTGTTGCAGATTCAAGGAGCTCAGAGGCTTTTGTTGCACTTTGCTTGCTGACTATTGCTGGGACTTCCCTTGTCACCCAGCATTTGGGCTTTAGTGATACGGTTGACTATTTTCCAATGCAGAGTTTTAGTTTTGCGTCATGTAGGATAGTAGAGAAATAATTAAATTGAATATCTGCATGACAATTGAATGCAATGTCATAATGCAGCTTGGAGCATTTTTAGCTGGGGCACTTTTAGCGGAAACAAATTTCCGGACCCAGATTGATGCTGACATAAGACCATTTAGAGGCTTGCTTATTGGGTTATTCTTTCTAACTACGGGTACTTCCATTGACATGCAGGTAAATATGATTATTGTTCTTGTACATCTGAACTTGGTTACTTCAGTTTTTTAAGCAAAAATTATGTATGTTAGATTGTATGTTCCTTTGAGGAACAAATATCATTTCCAACTTGCTTTTGTATGAATTTGTAAAACGCTACCACCCTCCCCATTGAAATTATGCATCAAAGTCTTGTTTCCTGATGATATTTATTATTTTCTTCATGGCAGCTCCTTTTGCGAGAGTGGCCAAATGTACTTTCACTCTTGGCAGGTTTAATTGCTATCAAGACATTGATCATAACTGCAATTGGTCGTCATGTTGGGCTCACTTTGCAAGAAAGTGTTAGAATAGGGTTGCTTCTATCCCAAGGAGGCGAGTTTGGATTTGTGGTTTTCTCCTTAGCAAATAGGTAAGCAATTTTTATAGCAAATGTACTCATGCTATTTGAGTAAGAATATTGGCTTTTCTTTTAACTTTAAAATTTGTGTGTTATTGTAAGCAGGCTCGGGGTGCTTCCACTTGAGCTCAACAAGTTGCTCATAATTGTTGTTGTATTGTCAATGGCATTAACCCCATTTCTTAACGAAGCAGGAAGACAGGCTGCTGGTTTTATTGAAGAAAACTTTGATGCAGAGATTGTATGTGTTTTTCGTACGATTTAAATTGTTGGAAGTTGTGTCGGCATATTCATATGCATACAAATTTCATTCATTTGCTGTATTGTTTTCTGAAAACTTTTTTTTTCTTACCTTTTGATTTGATTAACTTCAAATGATTGCTGTAGAGTGCATTATCTTGCAGAATGAACGCAGTACACTTGCTTTATACAAGTTATTTATCTAGCAGACTTATACTATATGATTTCGTTTAATCTTCAAGTTTATATTGGCTGAATACTAACCTATTTGCAGAAAGCTTCCGAAATTGTTGCCTTTAGTGCCAGTAAACCTGTTGTTATAATTGGATTTGGACAAATGGGCCAGGTAGATCAGATCAATCAATACACATTCTAAGAGCTGTAATTTATATGGTTCATTCTAACTTCTTACCTTTTTTCTTGTGATATGGAGGTCCTTGCCAATTTCTTGTCCAATCCATTGGCTTCAGGTAGAGATAGTGATGCTGCAGGATGGCCTTATGTTGCTTTTGATCTCGACCCCACAGTGGTGAAGGTCAGTGTATTTTGAGCATAGTGCTTGGCTATTGCCTACTAGTATCTGCCCAAGACTTTCTTTTTCATTCTGAGGAGCTGTTGAAGTTCTTGAGTAGAGGCTGCAGTTTAGAATATCCTACGATTTGATATTGAGGAGTTAGATCTTGAAACATTTTGTCATGTGCTTAAATAAAGCATGGAATATAAAGACAAGCTTCTTTATATCAACAAACTCTATTTATATTTGCTCCTGATGTACAAGCTTCATTAAACATGTGGCGCCTATTTTTTCTTAGCTTTTTATTTTCTTATATTGTCATGAGAACAAAGCACTCTTCATTCTTTTTCTTTTTCCTTCTTTTTCGGGAAGACATCTTACCTTTCATGTTGTGATCTGTTTTATCAACATTTTAATAAGTTGTTCTACTTTTAAATTGTTGGGCAGGCTGCTACAAAAGTTGGCTTTCCAATTCACTATGGGGATGGATCACACCCGGCTGTTCTTCAATCTGCGGGTATCTCTTCTCCAAAAGCTATCATTGTTATGCACACTGGCAAGGAGACGATAGCTGAAGCTGTTCAGAGGCTACGATTTAATTTCCCTGCTGTAAATACTCTGTTTCCCACCCTTTGCACTTGCAGCGTGCGCGTTAAATGAACAGATACTATGATATGAATAGCTTTGTTTTATTATGTTTTAATTGCTTACCATGATGAAATTCCACAGGTCCCAATCTATGCCAGAGCTAAAGATCTTGAGCATCTTTTAGATCTGAAGAGAGCAGGTGCAACAGATGTTGTTTTGGAAAATGCAGAGGTACTGCCAATTTTCATTTTCTTTGTGAGTTTTTTCCCACTGAATCCCTGATGGTTGGGGCTCACAACAACCATTGGTCGATAATCCAGTGGAAAGAACAACTAAAATTATATTTATCGTTGCAGACTAGCTTACAGCTGGGTTCTAAGCTTCTGAAAGGCTTTGGCGTGATGCCTGATGATGTAGCTTTTTTGAGTCAGCTCGTTAGAGATTCCATGGAGCAACAGGCTCAAGAAGCAGTCAGTCACTCTGAACACTCTGAATTACATATGATGAAACCGCTGCAGGTAGTTCAAAATATTTATTTATCCGGTTTAAAAGCTGAACTAAGGATATCCCATCGATTAATAGAATATATCCAATTCACCGAAGGAGGAAATTTGGGATATACCAAACATTTAATATAATAATTTTCTTTCTCGCACCTTATTTGAATATAGCCATAGGTTACTTTGCTGTCTGTCTTTGAATGTTATTTGTTCCCATGTTTCTCTAGTGTATCATAAAAATGTTTTCTTTTTGCTGAAGAAATTGGTGGGAAGACCTTTCAACTGTTTGACATGATAAACTTCTACGACCTTTCAACTGTTTGACATGATAAACTTCTACCACATCTTAGGGAAGTTCATAAACTTACATTTATCTCCTTATTTTTTTTACAGGATCAAGGAAATTAATGTTTTCTTTTGAGCAATAATTTTTAGCTAACTATTTGAAATCATGCATCTTTTTCAGTCTTCTAAATTTGTTGTTCCTTATCATTTTTATGGAAGTTATGGCAATACTAAAGAAACTGGTGCGTTTATATTATAAGGTGAGAGTTCGTGACTCGACTGAGGCACATTTACCTATGGCATCAACTTCATCAGAATATGCATTATCTGAATCAAAGAAGGCGCATCATGCCTCGTTCCCTATAATTCACACAGAAGTAGAGCAAGATCATGAACTTAACGAAGCTGAGAATTTTGATAAGAAACAAGGGTATTGAAGAAAGCTCAAAGGTTGGATATCAAGATGCCGTAGGATATAAGAATCTGGTGTAACCATCAATCCATTTCCATACTGCCCTTGAGTGACAATTGTAGATTCTTCCCATTAAATTTGCCAACCCCAATAGCTTCTGAAAGATTTCCAATTTTTTGCTGCAGAAACTAACCATACATGTGTATAGGAAACATCTCCAGTAAGGAGAAGTTTTAGTTGTTAGGGCAGCATCTGAGCTATGTTTAATTCTTTTGAACACCTCCCACGTGTATAGCAATTTCATGTTGATGAAAATAAATTATAAAAGCCTTTCAGTTCAACTAGCAATTCTCTGCTCTCCGTTCTAATTCTATGACTAAATTACATATAGATTGCTGTTTGTTACATTCATGAATAACTATCAATATCATTTCCATGTCATAGCAAGTAGGACTTAAGAGGGTCAGAGGGGTTAGTTCTTCTGTTCAACCAAGTCTATGATGAATTGTAATTTTCTGTTCATTTCCATTCTGCACTATTTAGTTGTAATTTGTAGTCAGGACAGGGTTAATAATGTCTGAGTTAGGATCCTTTAAATTGATCCTTGGATCAATAAAGTGCATTATGTATGGATCTCACTTTATTAATCTAAAGGTGTACATCTCGTTTTCTCATTAAAGTAAGAATCTCATTTTAAAATATCTAATTTCAGATATACTAATAATAATTATGTACACTATAATTATTATTAGTGGGCACATCTGGGGTCTCCTCATCATGGTCTTAACAATTTTACAACTAAAAAGACATTTTTTGCCCATCTATGCTTAAACATTAGAAGCAAGAATTTGAATTTTCATTTCATCTGGAAACTAAAGAAACAAAACAAAACTTTCTGTTAAGCCTAGCTCAGCACAGAAGCCAAGTTCACGAATCACATTGTGAATGTGAACATCTACGTAGTTAATAATGCTGTAGCCCCTAATCCTGACGGATTCTTTATTTATATCATGGGTTGCATTATCTATACTCATTATTTGTGAGACGTTAAACCAACTCACAATTTATTCACTGTTGAATAAGATTCTAATAAGGATCACACGTTAATAAGATCTTATTTAATGGTGAATGAATTGTGAATCAGCAAACAATGAGTATAATTAACATTTTTCTTCTATCATTACCTTATGATCTACTACAATGAAAATTCAACTCTTTGTAGTTGATAGTTACTCAGCTAAGTTGGTTTCAACCTACTAACTAACTATATACAAAAACAACTAACTATCTGAAATGTAATCGAGTAAAATAACTACGAAATGACAAACCAACAAAATACAATTTTCTTTGTATCACTCTCAGAGTACAAAGCCGCACTAAAATGAACAGAGTAAACAGAAGACAAAGAGATAGTGGATGGAACAGGGAATCCGAATCACATAGTGGCATAATCCATATATCACATAGTTTATCGAAAAAAAGAGTCAAAAGAAAGATCAGACCAGCTGACCAGGCAAAAGATCCTGGATTCCTTGGTGCTTTTGCCTCCTATGAATCAATAAATAAAATGCAAATTCCTTTTTATTATTCTAAAAGCAGGATCACTTAACTGTTTGGTAAAAAGTAGGAGAGAGAAAAAGGTGAGATGGGTTAAGGGTGAGGGAAGACTGAAAGAACAAGGACCTTCTGCTCTAAAATTCAGCAAACTTAACTACCATTCAACGAAAAATGTTAACTTTAGTTAAAAGGGATGGTGATTTCAATTCTCAAATATTTTCCACACTAATATACCATGATGGCACAAAATGACCCTCAAGTAAAGCCAAAACCTTCTTCAACTCTTATGCCTTCTCAATCAATATTAGAGACCAAACCAAAGTCAAAGCCTTCTTCTCTGGAGCTAGACATGGCCACAACAATCTCCACCATGATCCCCACAACCTCATGGTTCACACCCAAGAGGTAATGTAATGCAATGTACCTTCCTCTGTTTCCTTCACCCCTGTTTTGGTTCTGTTCATTGGATCCGTGTGATGGAAGAAAAAAAACGGTGGTAAAGTAGAATGAAGGAAATTTTCGGTCTTTTTGGGTTTTTTGTTGTTGTTTGAGTTGGGAAGCACTTGAAATTAATTCTGGGTCGTTTTGAATTTTCGTTGTTTCGTTGGGGGAACAAATTTATGTTCTTCTGAAATGTTTTTCTATTTTTTCCCTTCTCCATCTCTTTTAACTTGTCTTGTAGGTTACTTGCTATATTTTGTGTGATTAACTTGTTAAACTATTTGGATCGCGGAGCAATAGCAAGCAATGGTGTTAATGGAAGCAGGGGAACTTGCACAGAAGGTACCTGCTCTTCTGGTACAGGAATACAGTAAGATATACTTAAGATACTCTTATTTTGAGTGTTGGGTTTGTTCAAAGTTTTTATTTTTGATGTGTCTGTGTGTGGTGTTTTTCATTTTAAAGGTACAGATTCTCATTTCTCAAAGACTAGATGGAAAAAAAAGGTAGTGGGAGGGAGGTTGGATAGATGGAAAAAGCATTCCTTTAGAAACCCTGATTTACTCTTCTTAAATGGAATGGAAATATGGAACTCCAAAAGTAATAAGCTAATTTGAACAGGAAACTGGGGTTGTTACAATAAATACTAAATCTTATTTATTGATTAAATTTTGCATGTGTATACTTAACTGTTGTCAAACCAAATTGACACCCAATGCCTACGGTAGTAAGAGTTTACAAATTGTCTCTAATCTCTATTAGCTTTTTTGTAAATATTCTGCAGCAAGAAGTTCATAACATGGAATCATCAAGAATAGTTGATATTGTCCTGACTTTAAAATGTGGTTTACTTATCTTTATTACCAATAAAGAGGCTGAGATGTTTTAACTGCTCTTTGGTCACTAACAGATTCGAGAGTGAAAGGAGAAAAGAGATCAAGAGAGATCGAGAGATTGAAGAGTGATTTGATCTGGAATTCATCAACTAACTGAACTCACTTGGTTGTTAGCTATATATGCATGAATGTACTAGAGGGAAAAACAGTTAGGCTTGCCACAGTGCAATAACAGAATTGCTAACTAGAATTAACTAATCTACAAACTTAGTTAAATAGCTGTAGTTAAGTTACCCCGCTGAGAGTCACAAATGCTTTGGATCACAATACCCCTCTTTCACATACCAATTTAAAAATAAAAACTCCTTTACTTTTTGAATTCGTTTCTCTCGTGCCCCTCGGCGCACTTATTTTCTAGTGAATAAGGAATTTATTATGATTTGAAAATGGAATAACACAAGATATCTGTAAATTACTGCGATAAGGGGCTCATGCTTTTTAAAAACCCATTTTGTCCCATTGCTATGCATGCTTTTCAAAAGGTAATGAGAAGCGTCACCCACCAAGATGTGCAATTTCATTTACAGTCTTCAAGATAACTGTTACTGTTGCCTGTATTAACTTTCCTTGTGTTCCATGCCATGAAATTAATGCTGTAAATTTTCAGCAATATAGTAGCTTTTGACAATACAGTTTTCTCCTTGTGTGTACTGTAGAGGCGATTTTAACTTGAACAATTTTGAAGATGGAGTTTTATCCTCTGCTTTTATGGTTGGACTTCTTGTGGCTTCTCCAATATTTGCCTCTCTAGCAAAGAGGTAATAACTGGTTGTGTTGCAATAGCTGAAACTTTTTCTTACTATTGTGCTGTAGTAGTTTATAGTTTATTTAGCTTAAATATATGAATGGAACTTCTAAAAGCTGAACAGGCTTTTAAACCTTCACTGATCAGTGATATTGAATTTCAAGTTTTCCTTCTTGACGTGCAACCAAAAAGCCCATTTTTAATGTTCAGTGGAGGCAATCTTCTTGGCTATGACTTTCATATTTTTAAATTGACGAGTCCATATTTCTAAAATTTTTGCAGCATAAATTATCACAAATGTTGGTTTATCAATTTATTTTAATCTTTTTTCCATTAAACTGAAGTTCTTATGTTTGACAGACATACTAATCAAATAAGGAAAATTCCTGACCTTTTCTGCCTTATATGTGTTGCAAATACAATTTGGCTATGATTTGTAATTGCTATCCTCAACTTACATATTAATCCTAAGATACTTCTTCTATTTTTCAGTGTAAATCCATTTAGACTTATAGGAGTTGGATTGTCAGTTTGGACAGTTGCAACCTTATGTTGTGGTCTTTCTTTTAATTTCTGGTCCATTTCAGTCTGTCGTATGTAAGTGCTCTAATTCCCTTACTTTTCAAGTTGTGCAATTTTGGTGTTGAGTGGCTAAATAATAGTAAAAATATAAGAATTTTATTCCCCTTGTGTTATTGTTATTCTCTATAGGCTGGTTGGTGTTGGCGAGGCTTCATTTATAAGTCTTGCAGCACCTTTCATTGACGATAATGCCCCAGCTTCTCAGGTTTTTTTTCCTTTCCCTTGGATGCATCTACTGCTTTCAGATTTGAAGAATGTTTATTGTCTTTTATGCTCAATGTAGTCACAGGATCAGCACGAGTTGCACTAGTTTTGCTTCCTTTTCAACATTTCAATGCCTTACAGACAATCTTCTTACTGAAATTGAGTGGGCTGAACTTATCCGTTGAAGCTTTGAGAGAGATACGTAAGAATAAAGACAACATGGAAGGGCTAATTAAATGAGCTCATCCGTTATTATGTACATTTTGCAACAGCCAAACCGATGTTGCTGAAAGCCTGAAAATGAAATTGCAAATATTATGTGTCTGTCATGTTAGGGGCATGGGTTTGTGATTTGCATGCATGCACTTTCATATAAAACATGCATATCATGTGTTGGCTAGTCTAAGACAATAAGATGTTATATTTCATTCAAAAAAAACCCTTCCCCCTTAATTCTCTATGGTAGCAGAGCCCATCCTAAAATCATTATTGGGTCCACCAGCAGATGTTCATTCCTGTCAAGTCCACGCTCCAGGTGATCATTCCTAGGCATGAGGGGTGTGTTAGAGGCTCACATTGCTTAGAGATAAGGCCTAGATAGTCTTTACAAGATAGCAACCCTCCCACCTTAAGCTAGCTATTGGGGTTGAATTAGGCCAACTTAATTTCAATTTTTCTAAAACTGGATGACATCCTCTTTGATGTCTTGGTAGATGGATTGGAATGTCATTTGTCACCATAATTGATTGCTTTTTTCCCTCTGATGAAAACCTCTGCCTCATACTGGTATGTAACAGAAAACAGCTTGGCTTGCAATATTTTACATGTGTATACCATCGGGATATGCACTTGGCTATGTCTATGGCGGTTTGGTAAGTTTTTATGTGGTTTTCATACTGCCATAGAAGTAACAACTGCCGTTGCTGATTATATCCTTTCTTTGTTTGTAAGCAGGTTGGAAGTAATTTTGGTTGGCGTTATGCGTTCTGGGTAGAGTCTGTATTGATGCTTCCATTTGCTATTGCAGGATTTGTTATGAAGCCTTTGCAGTTGAAAGGTGCACACTTGTCTTGCATAAATTTCTTGTGAAACTGTTATTGTTTTTCATCTCTAAGCTACTAGTGGATACAGGTTTTGTTCCTGCTGATACAAATGACGCGCTTTTGTCTGAGACAATTGTATTAGGAGTTCCAGGTACTCTAAGAATTATCACAATCTTAGCACATATCTCACCTGTTTTCTTTTTTAAATTGCCATTGCCCGATATTAATTGTATGATTAACAACAGTTTCTGGTGTTCACTATAGACAACTTGTTTTGCATATTCACGACAACAATGTGGATAAAAATCTATGCCAATGAAAATTTTATATAAAGAAATCAAGAAATTTTAGCCAAGACTAGTGCCGGCTCATCTCTTGTGGGATTCCTCCTTCACTGTGGGTTTCATTTCAGCTATGACACCTTCAGTGTAGTCTCTTTATCAGATTTGTAATGGGATTGGTTTGCCCCTTTGAGCATTTTTTTTATCCCAACCCCTTTTTTTGTACTGTTATGCTGTTTTTTATGAGGCATATTTATCCTCCTGTTCCATATCTCTATTGTATCATTGTAGTCCTCCTTTATCTGAGAAAAGAGAAGAATCCAATTTATTTTGCGTGAAACATTGACTGTTGAGTACATTTTGCATATTATTGTTGTCTACAACTAGGCCTACATATCTTTGTTTTCTTTTGCAGTTTTTCCCTCCTTTATTCAGAGCAAGTAGGGGAGATTATAATTTTTGCTTTTAAAAGGAAGGCACCTAATGTATAGTTGTATACTAACCGAAACTATATTTTTCCTAGAAGGCTAAAAAGTGTCATGTTTTAAGTGCTAATTTCATAATTCCCCCTTTCTTGGTCTTGTGGGAAATAATATTTGTTGGAACAAGGAGCAGTATAGAGTGACACTCAATTCTCACCTCATACCTTGCAGTTCAATGAGCATCAACAAAAATTTTGGTTCCTGTTTTGTTAGTTGATTAATGGCTTCTCATTCAAAATATTTCTTTATTATCCTTAACGAATTCGACTTATTTGTTACAAAGTTATTGAGGCTTCAAATGGCAAAGATGAGTCATTATCCTTAAAGGCAGAGTGCAGAGACAGAAGCTCAAATGACCACAGCAAGTGAGAACACTTACCTTCTAAAATAACTATATTTCCCATTATTGATTTATTGTATCTATTACTTTCTGACATCCATCACTCAGTTGATGCATTCAAAATAATATTTGTTCGATTCTTATCTTATTTTAGGTCAAAACCTGCAACAGAAATGTTTGATCAGTTCTCAAGATTTTTGAATGATATGAAAGCTCTTTTGCTTGATGAGGTTTATGTTGTCAATGTTCTAGGTACTTCTTCCACCCACTGATACACTGTATGCATCAATTGCTTTCATAAAAATTACTATGTTTTCTTGGTAAATTTGTGTCAGAAGCTGCTGTATCGATAGCTTACTTCGATGTGAACTACATATTTTAGATTTTACTATGACATTGTATGATCCATGTAGACGACTCCTCCTAGTTGGATGTTGTTTTTGTTGTATATGTATTCTATTTTTATCAGTTAAATTGTTTTTACCGCGTCTCTTTATTTGATTCCATTACTTGAACGTGGACTTGTAGGTTACATAGCATACAACTTTGTCTTAGGTGCATACTCATATTGGGGTCCCAAAGCTGGCTATAATATATATCACATGGTGAGGTTTGGCTTCATCCAATAATTTATATATATCTTTTTATTACTTAAAATAAGATATATGCCTGGTAATTTAAGATACTATCCATGTAAAACATAGTATGCTATTATGTTCATGATATTAAAGTCAATTTACTTTGGCAGAATGATGCTGATTTGATATTTGGAGGTATTACGATTGTATGTGGAATAGTGGGCACATTAGCTGGAGGCTTTGTTCTGGATTTCATGACTAACACCTTATCAAATGCATTTAAGGTTGGTATTCTAATTCAGAGAAGGGTTCTGGCATATATTTTATACATGTTTATTATGTTTTACCTATGCACTACTTTTATCTTCTGTACCAGAATATGGTATAGTAGACTAGGAGTGGATGTCGCAAATTATGCTTTGGACCAAAAAATGTGATGC
The DNA here is from genome assembly GCA_003254905.1 of Nissolia schottii. Taxonomy (NCBI): domain Eukaryota; kingdom Viridiplantae; phylum Streptophyta; class Magnoliopsida; order Fabales; family Fabaceae; genus Nissolia; species Nissolia schottii. Next base: position 793,778 of record QANU01043002.1, read on the forward strand.
CATATGGTTTATGCATTGTCACTAAACAGGTTGTGTCTCAATTATGGGGGTACAAATGACCTTTAGGTTCTGTCTCATGCACTTGAATATAAAAGGATTTCAATGTTGTTAAGGTTGCTTTGTTTAAATTGCTTCACCTGAGGTAGTGACCTGCCTCTTAAGATGTGGCATGTCTTGAAACAGTAAGTTTCAAGCATCATGGTTGCAGTTTTGAAATTATTGGCCTGAATAGGATAGGTTAAAAATTGTAAGTGTTTTACAACACTGAGATCCTTGATTGACCTCATAATATTGGTAGAGCCACTGAAAGTGCGACATACATTGATTGAATTGCTGTAATGGGCTAGTGACTTGTCAATGGAACTGGTAACCAAGCTGACTGAGTAATTTTGTGATTTCTATATGAATAGTCATACCTAAGTTCTACCTTGTATACTGTTTACATTCCATTGTTCTGTCCTACTGAGCACCCTAAATTCCTTCGCAGCTTCTCTCGATCACAACATTTATTGGTGCAGCATTTTGTTTTGGTGCCTTCTTATTCAGAAGCATGTATGGCTTCCTTGCTCTTTTCGCTATTGGTGAAATACTTGTTTTTGCTACTCAGGTACTTTCCTTATATGTCAAGAAGATCTCTGTGTTTGGTTGTTATATTAAAACACACTATCACTATGCTTGTCAATTATCATCTATGAATATTTCAGCAACTCTCAGTTTTCCTCTGTGAGCGAAATGTTTTGATCTTGACATTCCCAAATTAAATTGTTAATAATTATTTGTTTCTAAATAAAATCGCCTCTACATTTGGGAAATTAGCAGTTAGTGTCAGTTTTCTTAAGAATCTTAAGCTGTGAACCCGTGCTTTTTCGGTTCTGTTTTTTCCAGAAGTCAATGTTTTCCATCCTTTGTTTTTCCTTGATCCATTAATATACCAATTACATCCCTGGTTCTTGATATAAACTTTTGACTGAATAATTTTATCCTTAAAATTCGAAAGATAATCTTTTAATGGAATTTTGTATGCTTAGAAAACTACTGATGCTACATTTTTATATATGAGCTGACATGGTATGTGATCATTAGAGCTCTCGTTGTCTAAATCTTGGACACCATTTATCAGACATCAGTACTCGTAATTTTTGTTCTAAATTTTTGTTTGCAACTTTCTATTCAGGGTCCTGTGAATTACGTCTCTCTCCATTGTGTTAAACCGAGTTTGAGGCCGTTAGCCATGGCTATGTCTACTGTTGCTATTCACATCTTTGGAGATGTACCTTCCTCACCTCTTGTTGGAATTCTCCAGGTCAGTCTTTTATTTTTTACTTTCAGTAACTTTTTGGTAAGCAGTGTTCTATAGGTTCTTTTTATTTGTTAACATTACATACCTTCTAGGGAATTAATGCTGATGATAATGCAGGATAATATAAACAACTGGAGAACAACTTCATTGATTCTAACATCTATACTTTTCCCAGCAGCTGGAATATGGTTTATCGGTGAGTCATCGTGGAAAGTTGTTGATTTACTACAAAGTATATGAGAGAGCATGGATGTTCAATAGAAGAAAATGGAATTGCAAGTACATAATTAAAATTAAGAAATCAAGCTCAATCCCTACCTAGGATTAAACAAAAAATTATGTCCATGATGGATGTTTATCCTGAAGATAAAATGTTTAAATTTATATTATCATAATCAAATCATAAATGTCTTAAGCCAAGGGTAAGTTTTCTGAAAGGTGTATGTTGTGGTTCACACTTATTATTATGTCAGGAATATTTCTGCATAGTGTGGATAGATTTAATGACGATAGTGAGCATCAAGTATCAACCGCCGAAAGGTCAAGCGCCATGCCGTTGCTTCAAGAGAATGCTGGAGAAACATCAGCATCTCCAGCTCAATCCCAAGAGTGCTGAATTTCTTGTTTATTTTCAAGCCTGTGCAAGCACAATTTATTTAGCAGTGATAGACGCTGCAGTGTAAATAGCTTCCTTTTTTTTGTACATTTATTATGGGCTTAATTAAGTTTTTAGCCCTTGTAAAATTTCAAAGTTTGTTTTTAGTTCTTGTGTAAAATTTTTAGTCCTTGTAAAATTTCAAAGTTTGTTTTTAGTCTCTCTGTCTGGTTGGGGTTAACGGTGCTGACGTGGCATGCCACGTCAACGCTGCACGTCAGCGTCGTTAACCTAACCAGATAAAGGGACTAAAAACAAACTTTGAAATTTTAAAGGGACTAAAAATTTTACACAAAGACTAAAAATAAACTTTGAAATTTTACAGGGACTAAAAACTTAATTAATCTTTTATTATGTGTATTAGTATTTCTTTTATTCCAAAAGTGAAATTGCAAGTAGATATTCTTCTCGGCCTTTCTGTTGAACCCTCTTGTATGAGCTTTTATGCATATACAGGGAATGAATTCTTTCAAGTAAATTTTGTATTATGTGTTGTTCAGTTTTATCTATTACTATTAATTGATAAGGTGAACTCATACATAACATAAGCAACAATAAAAAATTAATGGTAGGAGATGAAACTTGACCACATATGACATAAAATCCACTTGAAAAGATCCATTTCCTTGTATACATATCAACTTTACGATAGTTTAATGAAACTTTACGAAGTTGGTACAGTTTAATACTAGCTAAAAAAATTATAGAGATTTCTTCTTTGGTAATTCAGACTTTCATTAACAACAACAAAAGGTCTAATCCTACAATAGTCATCCCCATTAACACCTCTCTTTCCTAACCAATACGCATAATTTTTTCTTTCTCTAAAGGTATGATCCAAGGCAATATCTCACTCCTTCCTCATCAGGCAAAAAACTAGCATACTGTATACAAATGATACATGCTTATGGCCTTCTTCACCATTTCCAGAGCCCATTAGAGAGTCTTTTTGCCCCTACCCCTCTCACAAGGCACCTCCAAGCCAATTTTCAGAGCCACAATTCCCGCAATTATGATTTTGTTAAAGAGGATGGTTTTGTAGACTTTTTTGACAAATTATGATTCCTTTATCTGACTAATATTCACTTATTACCTTGCGAAACTGATGCTGAATGGTTTGCTGGTTTATTGGATGAGATGTGTTAGGATAACAAACAAAATTGACAACTCTTGTACAACCTCACTCATGTATGTAACAAAATTGACACCACTTGCATATCCTTATTGGATAAGCTGGAATGCTTGAACTCAGTTTTACCTATGCATGTGACATAATAAATCTAATATTTCAAAATGGATAAACAAAAGCAAGAAAATCAAAAGATCCAATTGTTTTTTCTAGACCATGTGTCATACACGGCAAGGTTATCCCGTTAAGGTTTAACACAGTTAGATGCTCAAACTAGAGCTGTGTAGTTAAGCTAGAAAATCTCTACCAGTTGATCCACGCGCTCGTCAGTTAGAAGATCTAATTTAATCATTCAAAACTTATTTTGCTTTATCACCCAAAATGGAGAATGTCAGTATTATTACCCTGCAAGAATTAACTAACAATTGCTGATTTATTCTTAAACCGAGGGGTCATCTGGAGTTATCTAAAGTAAGTATAAAGAATGCCAAAATAAATGTAGAGTGCATGAGCAAGAAGGATACATTGAACTAACGCCCAGCCAAAAGGACATTCATGTCAAAACAAATATAACCATGAAGCTCAACAGCAGAGTTTGCTATGTCATCAATAGAACTGTATAAAATGCAAGCAGCGGCATCAGCAGGTGACACTCTAACAATGCATTTACACTAGTGACAGCTCTCCTGCAGGAATGGATCTCTTGATAAGTTTGTTCCAGGATTCATTGGTCTCTGTGATGACCTTAAGCGCGTAATCCTGTTAAAAAAATATACAAGTTTAAGGTTGAAGACATACATAATCAGCTGAGACAAAATGAGGCCATTCTGACCATATTGCAGTATATAAATGCCTTGCTTCTCTGTCTTGCGCATTACTAATTTATTCTATTAAGAATTTTGGTCAATCTACCATAGTAATACAACAACAACTAAGTTTTGTCTCACTATGTGGGATCGGCTATATGAATCAGACAACACCATAGTGTCCTATCTTGGACCATGCCTGCATTCAAGCCATTCAATCAACTATAGTAATCCTAAAACCCTAAAACAAAATCCTATTCACCTGACCCTTATGGCAATCATTGGAACCAACTTCTCCAAGAAAAGAAGAGTTCTCAACAGAAATAAAATACAGCCGGAAAGACACCTTTTTTTAGTAACCACAATAACCACTACCAAATCATCTTAAAAGATCGTGTAAACTACTAAAATCTCTCATAAAGTCCAAAAAAAAAAAAAAAAAAATCCTTAAGAGGCTGGTGCCGTAAAAATACCTTATTTGAGGCCTGGTTACCAAGCCCAAACTTATTAGCAGGCTTTCCATCAGGTATCTTGTAGTCCCTGAACCAGTCCCTAATTGCAGTTACAGTTCCCTGAATACAAAGATTGAACAAAACACAGAAATTGCTAATCAGACACCAATTGAACATCACATTAGCAAGAACATTTCAGTCTCAATGAATGCTGCTAGACATAGTGGGTCAACATGCTCAACATAACTGTAAAAACACAAAAAAGGCAGAGAAGAGAGTTAGGAAATATATCATCAGCTAGTTGGGTAGTAGAGCTTACAGGAAAATGCTTCTCAACATCATTGAGATCATTCACAAGTGAAGCCTTTGGATCATCCAATGAAATTGCAACTATTTTCCAATCAAGTTCTCCTTCATCAATCATGGCTAATGCAGCCAAGGGTTTGACCCTGAGAACCTCGCCTATTTTCCTCCGGCTATCACCAATCTCAACAACATCAACTACAGATTTACAAGAATTTTATAAACATTTTGTTGCAATCCTATTTATGGTGATATATTGAAAAGGTTAGAGTGACATCTACAGTCGTAAGCAATGACAAACCTGGATCATTATCTCCAAATGCTCCTTCAACTTCAGAGTTTGCAAAAGATGGATCTTCCCATGTTTGTGGAAGTAAGCCATAGTTCCAATGTATATTATAACTGGAGAGCATACAAAATATATGTTTCAGAATTGGCTAAACATGGGACCAAGTTTATCTAGCAACATTGACAAAGTAGAAGTTTTGAAAGCTAAAACAAAGAATCTAAGGACCTGATGAATGAGACAATTAAAAAAAACAACAATTATTATAGGGTACAATAACATGAAGATGTGATCATAAGTAAAGGTTCAAAGGCCAGCAATGGTCTTGAAGTTCCCACGTAGATTTATGGTAATAAATAGACATAAATAAAGAAGACTCCCATAGGTACATTACCAATGCTCCCTCAATAAAGATAAAATCTTGGTAGGATCAGTGAAAGAGATTGATGTTAAAAATGCAGTCCTTAAAATAATACAATAAAAAATTTACAGTATGAGATATCTCACGGATAATATCGAAGCTTCCCCTTTTTGGTATCCTGTTTTATGGGGGTGAAAGGCTCATCGGTGGCAACCTCCATCTTTGCACTAGATTCTTTTGGTATTTCAACAATAAAGTTGAAGGCACCATCTCCTAACTGCAATGGAATATCATGCCAAGGAGAAACCTGCATATTTTACAAATTAGTTTTAGTATGAGTCTGACTGTACAGGTCTCAATTGTCACGAGGATACCACATAGCAGGAAACTCATTCATAGAACATCACTTTTATTTTTTCCTTTTTCTTGATGAGAAAGCCAATATCTTATTGTATACTGAGTAATGCCACACTTCCTAGCTTCAAAATTTGATAAGCAAATCCAACTCCTTAGTAAAGATTGAAACATGCAGAGAGTAACAGCTCACTTGGTACCTGCCCTTCATTTCTTCAATAAAAGCAGAGGAAAAATATAGCAAGAAGGGAAACACACACACGCGAAAACACACACGCGAAACATAATATCTCAATCAACTATTAAAGTATATCAAAATCAGTAAACATCACACTGAACATTGAACACTATCTCGCAACAACTTATCAAACTATTGATCTATTTAAGAAAACACAACTATTAAACCAGAAGAAATAAGTAATAGCAAACCTAAAATAGCTTCTACCAAACAAGGTATCGTCATGTAGCAGATTCTATACTCTCAAATCATCAATCAACAACTGAGTATTGCTAATTTCGTATGTTATTCTGTAAATCATCTGAGCTAGTGGATGAGAAAGGTCCCCTTGGTAGAATTTCTGAGCCCTTCCTCCAATATTGATCCAGCTATAACCAGGAGTTTTAATCAAACCTAATTTCCTCATTCTTTCTCTGACATTTGAAATGCCATTAAGCATACCGTGAGATTGATATATACCACATAGGGCTATGTAGTTGCTAGCATTCTTTGGTTCTAATTGGAAAAGATGATGAGCTGCAATCTCTCCAATCTCAACATTCTTGTGCATTACACAACCAGCAAGAAGGGCACCCCAAATGCTTCCCATTGCTGATGATTTCATGCTCTTCAATAACTGAAGTGCTTCAACAAGATACCCAGAGCGGCCCAAAAGATCCACCATACAAGCATAGTGCTCAGCAGTTGCCTGAAATCCACAATCTGATTGAATTGAGCTGAAAATGTGCTTGCCCTGATCGACCAGACCTGAGTGGCTACAACTGGCCAAGACTGCTGTGAGGGTCACAGAGTTTGGTGCAAATCCATCATCAATCATCTCCTTATACAGCAAGAGGGATTCCTCCCCCTTCCCATGGATCCCATAACAAGATATCATGGTGGTCCACGTGATGACATTAACGTGGCGCATGGTCCTGAAAACCTTTTCCGAATCATTCAAGCATCCACACTTCCCATACATATCAATCAATGCATTACCAATGGGAGCATCAGCATCAAACACACGATTCTTCACCACATACCCATGGACTTCTTTCCCTTTCATCAAGTCTCCTTCCCGCCCACAAGCATTCAAAATGCTAGGAACAGACATGTAATCCATCTTCGCCCCATTTAGAAGCAGCATTTCTCTAAAACAACCGATAGCACGCAAATACAAGCCAGCCTTAACAAACCCTGAAATCATCAAATTCCACGCCACAGAGTCCCTAAACAACATATTGGAGAACACAGAGCATGCCTCTGGTATAGCCCCACATTTCACATAAAACTCAAGCACAGAACTAACCACAACAACATACCCACCATAACCTAGGAGTATCACCAAACCATGACACATGTTACCAAAACAAGTATCACCTACTCCTAAGGAAGCCTTAAAAAGTTGAGGCAATGTATAATGATCCGGCAGAAGACCGCAGCTCTTGAACTCACAAAAAATATCTAAAGCGTCAGAATAAAGTGAACTCTCGACGTAGGAGGCAATCATGATATTCCACGAGTGCATATTTCTTACGAGCATTCCGTCAAACACTAAGCGAGCATCGCAGAGAAGGCTGAATCTAGAGTAGGCCAACAAGAGATCAGTCTGAAGAGTGACACCAGGAAGTAGACCTTGGAGAATAGTTTGGGCATGGCATTGCTTGGCTTGTAAGACAGCAGAGCGCCGCGCGCAGCTTCGGAGCAGGGAGGACAATTCCAAAGCGCTTTTCGGAGACATTTCAACTGTGTCATCATTTCCCCTCTGAAAGACAAGACTATGACTGTGTTTTTTGATTGGATTTCACAAAAAAGAAGAAATTGAAGAGTGGAGTTTTCCGGTAACGGTGAACGTTTGCAATAGTTTCAAATCAACTTATCAAGCTATTGATCTATCTAAGAAAACACAACTACTAACCTAAATAGCTTCTATCAAACAACAAGCAAAATACACAGAAAATGAAAATCATTTAACTTTTCAATGTGGTCTTCACTAATCAAACACAGAAGCCACATCCACCATCCCAAGCATTACAATCAAACGGAAAGGAAGGAACTTTCAAGGCCCCATGATCACATTTTTATTTCAAGTTCTAACCAAAATCCGAAAATACTCGATGCCCATTCAATAAAATAAATAAACAATTTAACAAAGAGGAAAAGGGGTAGGGAAAGTGACCTTTTTGCCAGATTTGTCGACGAAGAAGACTCTGTAATCGAGAGTTTCGGGTTGTCCTTCCTCCTTGACCAAGAGTTCGGGGTTGTAGATGGCCCTGCAGGTGTAGGACCTTCTGGAAGAAGACGAGGAACGAGAAAGCTTGAGGCTTCTGAGGGAAAGGGAATGATGGCCACCGCCGCCGCCGCCGCTCACAAAGTGCCTCTGGTTGAGCGATGATGACAGAGGCTTCTTGGTGAGAAGAGAGCATGTGGTGGAGTTGCTGGCTATGGCTATCGCTCTGGTGGCCGCCATGGATTCCGATGACGATAAAGCTGAAGCTGCTGCAAGAGAGAGTGAACTGTGTTCAGTGTTGTGTGATAGGTGATAGGCTTCTGGTGTGTTGTGGTTTCTCTGGTGTGACGTGGCGTCGTCTTATTGGATGGGCATGTGACAAATTGGTCAATGCCACGTGGTGGGACACTGTTCCCTCACGGAAGTAAAAAAGGTATATGCTGCTGCAGCTTGGAACCTGGCCTTTTTTGTGTACCTCGTCCATGATTGATGATTCCATGCTGCATATCTAAAAATTGATTTTTTCCCCTAAATGTGTTACGAATGATAGGTTGATCAGAAGGGATAACTATAATATTTTGCATTGTGTTTATCAGTCTCACTAGTAGTAATATCTAGATATCAGTTTAAGGAAAACAAATAATGATAAATTGCACAAATTACTCTCAATTTTGTCAAAATTATACTCTATCCTAATCTTATTGTAAAATTGCACTTAATTCTAATTTTTTCTTTGCGAATATGTCAAATTATTTTTTTCTAGAGAATTCTCATATAAGCAGTGTAATACAAATGCATAATCTCTCCTAACAATTAGCTAATTTACTATTAATGTTATCGTACAGCTTAACTACCTAATTAAGGAGATAATTACATAATTGCAGCTTTACAAGTCCACAAAATCTGCTTAATTAGAATGCTAAACATTCTGACAATTTTTTGCTAATAATGGCAAATATTTTGACTATTAATTCCATTGACATCGCCCTCAAATTGATGATGGTAAATTTACAAGCATTAATTTGCTAACTAGGAAATTATGGTGTTAATGTGCTAAGGATTTGTTGAAGATGTCAAGCATTTGAACAGATGTGGAGACTAAAGTCATGAGGGAAAGTGATAACTCGAGGTCATAAGATTCTTGATAAAGTGATAATCAACCTCTGTGTTTTGTATGGAAAATAGAATTTGCTACAATTTGGATGGCACTTTGTGTTGTCAACATGTAGCGAAGTTGGTTGTGCTTGTGAGAAACCAAGCTTTGGAAGGACACCACGCAACCAAATCATCTCAGAGCATGTTGCAGACATGACGTGATATTATGCTTCAGTGGATGATTTAGAAATCGAGTCTTGCTTCTTGCATTTCCATGAGATTGGAGCATCACCTAGAAACATACAACACCCAATAATAGATTTTCTCGTATCCAACCCAATAAACATCGCTGTATGCTCAAAGTTGAGGTGAGGAGCGAGCAAGGAATTATAAGCCACAGTTAGAGCTACCAAGAATATATATATATATATATATATATATATATAATAATGCGATGTACAACAAAAGGGTGGAAATGCTGAGGGGATTGCATGAATTTGATAATTGTGTGGACAACGAAGGAGATGTCTGGTTGTGTGTTTCAGGTTGATAAGACTACCGACCAACTTGCGATATAAAGTTGGGTCTTGTAGAAAGTGCACCTTCATCTTTTCTATATTTCACATTAATTTTCATGGGGATGTACATTTGTGGGACTAACTAATTGAATGATGTTTTGAATATACATACTACTATAATCCTAAGACGTAAGTGAGGTTGTCAATATCTTTCATTTGAAAAGTGGAATGCAACAATTTCTTGATTGTAGAGATGGTCTTTTGATTAGAACCAATTATCATAGTCGTACACATAAACTAGGAGTCCCACAATTTCTTTAAAAGTCCTTTGTATAAAAAGGGACGGATCATATTAGCTTTGTGTGAAGCAAAAGTCAAGCAGTGTTGCTAAAAACTTTTTAAACCATTAGTCAAGTAGTGTCGGATCTTAAGACATCACCGATTCATTAAGTTTCTTTTTTTTTTTCTAATGTATTTTTTGTTAGCTCAATGAAGGAAAAAAAACACAATAAAGCATGGGTGCGAGATTATTTTGTAACTAGAAACTGATATAACAATATTATAACCACGGTAGATGAAAGAATTCTTCTAGGCTAAACTGATGATAAAGATGCCCTTTCAGTTGTCCCTTGCTCCATCCACGCATCTATTGTTATGTTATCTTTTCTTTCTAATTCATATATATTGGTAGCAGAAGTATAGGATATTCATTCACTATAATAGAAAACAAGCAACAAATAAAAACAGAAACCAAATGAAAGTGCTTTCACTCCTGTGAAGCATACTTAGACTTTCAAAAGGAAGGGATATTACTCTTAAGAAATGCCTGACTTAATTTAACCTAAAAAAAACTAGCTTAAAGGATGAGAATTATCTTAATACTATAAAAGTTATTTAGATTATATTTTTAAGCAACGTGGGTAGGTTATATTTTAAAACAATGTGAGTTTCTAACACTCCCTCGTGCCCAAGACTGTATATATGGAGGAGTTTGCAAAACTATACATTTATGGGTGTCCATTCACAATCTTGGAATAGACTTTGATATCATTTTAGAAAATGAGTAACTTAACTTAATATAAAAAGCTAATTCAAAGAGTGAAAAGCTAATCCAAAGAGTGAAGGTTGCTTTAATATTATAAATGTTATCTAAGTTCTATCACTAAGACTCTAAAAACTACAATGATAGGAAGCAGGAGCATTGATTAGTTTAGTTCTATGAATTCTGGTGCTTTGATCAATGATCATTGATCATATGGAAACTCGGAAATAGGGATGAAATTATTTTGACATGTAATTGAATCTTTGGACATGTAATTGAATCCAATTTTGCATGGCATTGTGTTATTGGTATCTATATTGTATAAAATATTATCACATTTTTCTGAGATTTTATTTAATAATAAATAAAATATGACTCCACGCAATATTATAATTCATATATACCGTGATATAAATATTATTTTTCCTTTACATATGTGTGCAGAGAGAATAGTTCTCTTTAAGTAAAATTTTGGTCATTTATTATTAAATATCATCTTTCCCTATTAATTAATTAGATAGATTTCATATATGACATATATAAAAAAAAATACATTAATGGTAAAAATTGACACTTCGCATCACATGACTAAAATTATACTTAAGATAACCGATTCTCACGTGCAAATGCATGGTAATTTGATTAGGTGGCATTAGTTCCATGGTCAATTTTCCCTGATTCTTTTGGAACCGGTGAATCTCACTGCAATTGCTTTTACTAGGTCACTTACTATGGTGCGTAAGTAACACAACCCTTATCACAATAAACAAATATTTCCTCCACTATATAATAAAAAGTCTATTTCACATGTATTTGATACAAAATTGTATCAAAATATATTGAATTATAAATAAATTTAAAAATGTGAAAATAATTATTATTATTATGGAACAAAAGAAGTAACATTGTGCAACTTATACCACCAAACTTTGTGTGTTGGTTTTTAGATAAACTAGTTTACTATCCGTGCAATGCACAGATTTTCAACTTGAATGTAAGGTATAAAAAAAGAAATATTAGAGTTAAAAGTTTAGTAAAATATTATTCTTATAATAAGTTAATTAAATTAATTTTTTCACTTAACATATTCATAATTAATATAATTTTTTAATGTATATTACACCCAATGGCTAATATTTTATTTTATTTTTATGTGCATAATGTTATGAGTAATATTTCATTTTAAAATAATATAAGTTATTTTAAAGGCTATAGTTTAATTAAAAAAATTAATTGTAATAGAGTTTCCTAATAAATGATGCGCGGCATAACAATAAACAAATAACATTGTACAACATATACCACCAAATTCAGTGTGTTGCTTTCTAGATTAATAGTACTAATAACATATTAACATTAGTAAAATTCAAGAGTATAAATTGCTGTGTAGCCATGTTAGTTATAAGGACATGTATAGAAAGAAAGTAACTTGTGCTAAAACCTACACCGCCTGGCAAGGTAGAGGAATTGCAATGACCAAATCTTGAGAGTATCAGCTTCAATAATGGTGTTTGAAATTAGACACTTGGGTGGTAAGATTATTTTGATATTCGTCAACAGCTTATTGGTGAAACTCGAATCAAAACTAAAATGAAATAAACCGTTCGTGTGAACAAGTCGCTTTGTACGACTTGTTAGCAAAAACAAAATTTTACTTTAGACTTGGAATGTGTCTTTTGTCTTTTAATTAATTGTTTTTGTTATCATTGAAATTAACAAGCTATTGAAATTAACAAGCTATCATTTTCAATTTTTCTTTTCATTTTTAAGGGACATGGGAGGCACCGCATGAAAGAGACTACTAATCTAAGTCCACTAATTGTAGGATTTCTAGAAAGATACTGTACACATGGAATAATTCCACTTCCACCACAGAACATCAAAAATCTCTAATTCCATATTCCAAGCATTTTCTTTTCCTGTGTTTAATTTATATGTGTTATCCATGTAAGAGAGTTTGATAATAGTATCTAATCACTTAATGTCATTTAATAAAAATAATTCACTTTTTCTCTAATTAATTTGTTGGTCTGTTTATTTTTATCTTATTCAGAGTTATGTTTATTAGAAAGGCGTCGACTGAAATCTTTTCAAAATTAAATGTGGGTCATTTGAATGAGTCACCTTGATAACTTATTCACATGCAATCGTCGACAAATTGAGCAGCAAAGACTTGTTTCGAGCAGCATGGAGGCTGTGGGGGAGCGCCTCTGCAGGCTGCAATTGCACAGAGCAAAAGATAGACGGAAGCAGAAGAAAGAGCAATAGAAAGAAGAGAAAGAGGTATTGTTTAGGTGTGTGTTTGGTTTTAAATGAATGAGTCTTTAAATAGCTAAAAGATTGCTTATAAATTAAGTTGGGTCTAACCGTCACAAGATTAGCCCAATAATAAATTTTTAATTATTATAAAGAAAATATCTTTTTACTGTTACGTGTAGAAATTGAGCACAAAATAATTATTACAAAAAAAAAGGTTCATCGAACTTACACAAGGGCACGAGATAAGTTAGGATAGTGCACATATATGTTATGAGCAAAACTCAAGTCCACATAAAATTCTTTTATTTACGCGGGATCCAACATAAAATTCTTTTAACAATGTATAGAATTATTTTTTTTCATGAATGTGTAGCAAATATTCTTAGCCAGCATGTCAAAAACTGGACTCAACCGCCTTATTCCCGCTCCACTCAGGATCAGGTAGCCACTCTGGCTCCGAGTTTCTAGGATAGTTTTTTCAACTCTCGATAGAAGAATTATTATTTGAAAACTCTTTCTACCAGTATTATTTTATACCTTTTGATAATCACAGTAATAATACTAATTATTTTGGTCTAATTATTGATTAACTTCGGTTCCCACTTCCTAAACAAACGACAAAATAACCTCTACAATTCTGAATATCCATTTAATTATTGTGTGGACTCTTTAATTTGCCGGTTCGATGGGCCACACACACACTCATTGAACCATTTAAGTATTTTCTTTACCCCCACACATGCAATTTGGGAATTGGCTACAAATTTCTCAACTCAATCAGAAAACTCTTGTATTAAGACCAAGCTTTTCGTTCATATTTGAAAACTGACCACCTAACAACTAGCAATATGATAGCAAGTATCAACTCACAACGTCACATGTGCTTACACAATTAATTTGACTGCTCTTTGATAAGAATAATTATATTTGTACACATTAATTAATTTAGCGTGTGCCAATAGATGCTGAAAACTCGCGTGTAAATAGTGAGAATTTTAAATTGATACTTGATACATGAAAAATAAGATCAACTTGCATCGTAACTTTTAAGCAAAATTATTGTCAACTATAACTCTTTGATATTTTTTAAATTGTGAAATTAATCTCTACTATTTACATGTGAAGTCTATGGAGTCGAGGAGTAAGTAATAACTCACTGGATAATGGGTTGGCTGATAAGGTCTTGCTTGTTTGTTAGCTTATTGGTTATGATCTTCAAATGATCTTTGACCAAAGGGAATAAGAATTTAAGAGACGGAAGGATCATTGAAAGTAACTAATCAGAAAAAAATCTGAAACAGAAGTTTAAAAGGTAGTTAGGCAAACAAATAAATAGCCCTTGAGGCTTGATACGTGGCAAGTGGGGACCACAATATTGGTCCTTTTGATTTGCAAACCCTTTCATTTCACAAAAATTTCAAGGGCTAGTTGGTGGAGAAAAGCACCAAAAGTCCACAAAACAACAAAAGGTTAGAGGTATATTAATTTGTCAGCATGAAAGGTGGCTCTAAGATATAAAAATGGCCAGTGTCTATTATCCTTGATTGAAAAATAAAATATATGCTTCTATTGTTTTTGTCTAAGACAAATTCACATCATAAACCCGTGAGCATCATAGGTGCAAACTTAGGCTTCTTCTCAACCTTAGAGGTCAGAACATGAATCATTAAGAGAGATATATATATATATATATATATATATATATATATATATATATATCTCTTA
>QANU01043002.1:808580-883828 GCA_003254905.1 Nissolia schottii
GCTAATCAGCTTTTTGCTTCTGATTTCTCTTGCAGGAGGGGTTTTCTTAGGGAAATTTCATCCATCAGAGAATTTCCTGAACCGGTAAGAAGATATATAGCTAAATTTAGTTGTAGAACATTTGTGTTTGCTTGGTTTTCAGGTGGGAACACTCAGAATTGATTCAGGTAAAATTTCTCATTTCTAAAGCTCCAGAATCAATTCTGGGTATTCTCCCCCAAAAATCAATCATGTTATCATCTTTATGGCTATATAGCTTCAATTGTGAAATTTTCTAACATAGTGAAATTATGGTTAAAATGTTTTCTGATTTTTTTTGGCAGGGTCTAATGGATGATCATAACTTTCTCCAGCAGTGGTATTTGAGCTCTATTGACACTTCTACCTTAGCAGTTGCTACTTTTGGAGATCCCTTACAGAAACATTCATTCTCCAACCCAAATTTCGCCCCCAAAACTTGCATGGAAACTTCGCCTGCCACGATTGAGAGGCCAGCAAAACAGCTGAAAATCAACAACAGCTGGAATAGTCCTCAGGGAATATCAGAGGCACAATTCGGTTCTTGCTCGAACATTCTTTCGTTCGTCGATTCTAGTTATGCAAGCCAAGTGGGACAAGTGAAGCCTAAGGTGGAAATGATGAGTCCTAAAATGGATAGCACCATAACAATCACTACTCCTCCTATTGCAGACATGTTGAACTTGCAGGGGAATCAGAACTATGTCTTCAAAGCCTGTGGTGGTGAGGCAAAGAATATTGTGGCACGTCCTAAAGTTTCTCAGGCTCATGATCACATAATAGCTGAGAGGAAGCGTAGAGAGAAGCTCAGCCAGCGGTTCATTGCTCTATCTGCACTTGTTCCTGGCCTCAAAAAGGTATCAATTGAAGTAGTCAATGTCCTTTCTTGACATTATGATCACGAGTTCTATCTTGAACATATGTTGGAGTATTTATGTTTGGTATTTTGTGTCAATTTGATTGAGATTAGGATTATCAGAAATGTTTTGAATGCTTAGCATGAAGCTCATGAATATGTAAAATTGTGTGTGTGGTTGTAGTAGTTGATTTTCGCTTGATTGTTATTGTCTTTTGTCCTGGTTGTATGATTTTTTAACCTCAAACCATACTCTTAAAGGTAAATTACACTTAACTTCTAGGTATTCTTGAAAACTAAACATGTTATTCTCACAACCTTTTTTAATGATAACAGAATTAGATGTCATTTGTTATTAAAGTATTTTTTTATTGTGCCAATTGCCAAATACATTTTCATGCTTAGCACACTTCACAACTTCTATAAGTTAGGATAAGTCAATGTTCGCCTAGTTTAATTATGTGGATGCCAATGTTCATCAAGAGAAATCAGTGTAATTTACCTAAATAGAGGGATGCTAGTGTAATTTCACTAAACTTAAAGAGAATTCAATGTAATTTATCCTATTCTTAAAAGAAATTAAACCTCCTCATACTTTGAATGGGACATATATACATCAGACTCATTTTTTTCCCTCTTCAATTTTGTACTAACAGATGGACAAAGCTTCTATTCTTGGAGATGCTATAAAGTACTTGAAGCAAATGCAAGAGAAAGTGAGTGCTCTTGAGGAGGAGCAGAACAGGAAGAAGAGCGTGCAATCTGTTGTAATAGTGAAGAAATCTCAACTATCTTCTATTAATACTAATGATGATGATGCTGAAGACTCTAATTCCTCATACACTGATGAACCACTACCAGAAATTGAAGCAAGAATTTCTGAAAGGAATGTCCTAATAAGAGTTCACTGTGTGAAGAACAAAGGAGTCATAGAGAAAACAGTAAGTGAGATTGAGAAACTTCACCTAAAAGTCATCAATAGCAGCTCCTTGACATTTGGGAGTTATTCCCTTGATATAACCATTATTGCTCAGGTAATTATTAATTTCTATGTCTGCTCTATTATTATTGGCTAAAAATTCCACACTGAGTCCCAAACCAACAACCAACAAAGGTGTTAGCATTGTGGTAAAGGTACACTACACACTGTCTGATTACGACCTGAAAGAATCAATCTTCTTTCGTGATAATAGGGTTGGCGATACCTTGGCTGCAAAAAAAAAAAAAAAAAAAGAAATAGTTACAAACCAACAAAAATAAGAAGAAAATTATTAAGTTGCATAATATTAGTAGCACGTAAAGTTGCTTAAATGATAAAATTTGTAAGTATTCACTTTATGTTGCACATAAGTTTTAGAGGAATGGTTGAGTAAGGATAAGGATAACAATAATTCAAATTCCGGATAAAGATAAACTAGACAATCTAATCTAAAAATATGTTAGGATAACAATAATTCAAACCGAAATAACTTGTAACAACTAAATCAATTGCATTTTCATGTTGATGATACAAATTGCTCATTGCTATATTGTTTTTCATCATATAATTCAAGTAAAAAATAATGTTATCTTTGAATAAGGAAATACTAATTTCTGCAATTAATTAATTTGCAGATGGATATGGAATTTTCCATGACAGTGAAGGATCTTGTGAGAAACCTACGCTCAGCTTTTGCATCTTTCATGTGAAGAAGATGCTCCACATTTATATAGTTCATGTTCTTCTTAATTTCAGTAGCCATAATAATTCTGTTTTACAAGGCCTTGTGATGTCTTCCACTCTTGAGGTTCATTTTGCAGGGAGAGGGATTATAATTTGTAGCCATATTTTTCTTTTTTTGCATGGTCAACTTGCTTGACCATGTTATTATCACCCCACCTACCTGTTAATTTTCAAGAGTGAATGTGAATGTTAAGCTTATTAGGCCATTTTTGGCAGGAGAGGGTTGAAATTGAAAAGGTTTCAACTTTTTCACCTGTTTTCTGGCCCTTTTAATTTCTTACCTAAGTATTTTGACAAAGCAGGTCTTGGGTTGTGTAACTTAATTTTTTCAGTGTTATTTGATGTGTGCCTCTATTTGAAACAAAGTGTGCTTGTAATTAAAAGCTTGGTTGACAAATTTATGGTATAATGGCATGATCCCACCTTTTAATTTACAGCATTCACATACGTACGTGTTTAATTTCATACACTATATATATTGCATGCAACTACCCCCAATATTATAACATGATAGTTTGCATGAACAACAATGCCATCGATGCTATTTTTGCATATATTTACTCAAAATGTTTGAGAAGATAGGCGGATGAAGGCTCGGTGCATTTTAATCCAAGCGTATATAAATTGATTAAATTCATTAACATATAACCAAAGAAGAAAAGAACTTTGACATGGAGTTCAAACAATTCATTTGCAATTGATATATAGATTAAAAGTTCATATTTGTTATTTCATAATTGCACCATAAAACAAACTATTGAATTTTATGCTTGAGAAATTTAGATACACTAAGAGAAAGTAAAAAGTTTTGCTATATTTTGTTCATTATTTAATAACTCAACAATTTTATTAAAAATGTTCGGGAAACGAGTTATCAAATGGTGAATAATACCGAATGAATATTTTCTCTTGTTATTTTAAAATCATATAGGAATTTTCTAATACATAAAATATCTCTCAACCTGGTACCCCATTTTGTGTATGTAAATTTTTTGCTCTACAATATTGATGAGGAATTCCAACAGATCAAAGTCTAATGATGAGAGTTTGGAAACTATAATGCAAAGTATCATGATCAGATTGGGAACCTTCCAGATCATCTGCCTTCTTTTGAGGTGTGGATTTGGATGCTGCCTTCGATTACACATTATTTTTCAATATCATTTATTCTTCTTTACATATTTTATTAGTACAAATAATTGAATATGTATATATTACCAAAAATAAAATAAAATAGAATACGTATATCTATCTAAATCCCTATCCATCTACCTCCAATGAATAGATTTTGTTGTAGATAACTATTTTTTAGAAGAAAAAAATATTTCTAAATTTGTGTTCGTGCGATTTACATTATCTAATTTTTGGATTGGTTCACTTCTTGCATAAGGAACTTAATACTTATATGCGGCGTCTTGCGCAAGGTACAATCTTTATGTAAAATAACAATATTCTACAATCAATATTTAAAAAAAAAAAAAAAAGAATGAATGAAAAATTGTAAATTAAAGGGAAGGGAGGAGGTGATATGTATGCTAATAATCAGATGGATAATAGTTATGTTCAACCAACGAAGTTAATTAACGATTAGTCTACAGTTGTAAACTACTAGGAGCTAATAATATTATTTATTAAAATAAAATGAACCAAACAAAGAGGAATTGGCACTTAATGTCACCTAACAATGACACAACCTGGTAAAATGAATATCAAAATAACAAGAAGGATGTAAACAATCCAGAAAGCTGGTTTAAATATTGAAGAAGCTTTTTGTCTTTATTAGATGTCGTATGATCGTATCTAATATCTTAAGTTTGAGCAATCTGAGCTAAAATCGTTGTCGGGAATTCTTTATAATATTATGTCCCCACAAAAGATTGTGGTCTCACTACGACATTATTATTGTTATATTATATTTGTCCTTCACACGGATGACCAAAAATTAATCTGGCTTTCTTAATAATTGAGGTCATTGAAATTCATGTTTTAAAAATGAATAAAAAAAAAAGCAAGTTATGTTACATTTTGCTGTTCCTTCAAATGTGTGTAGGACACATATTCGTTAATGGATATGATTTATTTAAAATGTAAATCTTATCTACTAATAAAATATGTGTAAGTACAATTCTATAAATAATATAACTCTAAAAAATATTACTTCGAATATGATAATTGACTTTTAGATATATATTTTAATATATTAAGTTAGCAATGTATCTAAAAGTAAAAAAAAAAAAAAAAGAAAAGAATTAACTATTTTTTAGTGGTGGCATGGAGCAGCAACATAATCAACATGAGATGATGAGTAAAGCTTTTCATCCTATCTGTTTCCCAACAATATTTGGTACGGTTTGGTTTTTGGGTATGGGTGGGACTTCAATTTAAAAAAATTAGATGAATTTTAAATCCCATATGGGCCGTGTAACATGATGGGTCTCTTCTGAACTAAACTCATGTAGTTTATAACCTAGCTAATGGGCCTATGTTCCTAGGCAATCAAGCCTTGTTTGGACAGATTTTGAGCCCTAATTCTTAAGAGAAACTGTAGCCTCGAGGATTTGTGGGTCTTAAATCCTGCCATCAATAAAGAAGGGTGAGTTTTTATGTGGGCCTTCAATATTCAACCTCATCTCTCATCGTTGGCATTTACATTAGGTAATTTATTTAACTATCAGCTATCAGCGCCAACAAGGTGTCGTGGTGTAGTTGGTTATCACGTCAGTCTAACACACTGAAGGTCTCCGGTTCGAGTCCGGGCGACGCCACCATTTTTAACAAAAAGATGCCAAAACGACGTCGTCATCGCTAGCCGTGGCCTGTGGGCAAAAACTTCTTTTCCAATTTAAAACGCGGCATGCCTTGATCAAAGCCGTGTAATTCGATGCCCTAAATCGTCGCTTATTCCACAAAATTATCTCCCTCTTTTTTTCCCATTTTATTATTATTATTTCATTTCATGTGCCTCCACGAATTCCATCCAATCACATTCCTCCTCGAATCACTTACCGTATTCTCATTGGTCCACGTCATCACCGCAGAATCATCAACAACCTTCGATTCCCAAAATTAACCTTCCAAACCCAATCAAACCACACCCTATATTATACTTCTTCCTCCAAAGCCGTTCATATTCCAACCTCCAACAATTTGACCTACTGTTCCCAATTCCCAATTTCATCATCTTCTTCTGCTTCTACGCATTATTAGGGTTCGTGGTCGTTCTCCTCTGAAGCGTACGCCATGGCATGGCTTCACCTTCGGATCCTCCCTCTCGCTTTCCTTCTCCTCCATTGCCCACCCTCCTCCGCTTTGCTCTCCACTCCCGACGCCAACCCTCGTTACCCTAAAGCTATCTCTGTAAGTACCCATTTTTTAATTTCATCATTTTTCTTCTTAATTTTATTTTCTCCCAAATTCTGGGAATTGTTAAATTTTCGATTTTTTGGGGAAAAAAAATTTCTTTTTGACAATGGGGCATTGTATGGTATGTGTAGGATTTGAAGGAATCGATTGTGAAAGGGTTGGGATTTACGGCTGAAGATTTCAAGATAACTGGGTTTGATCCGAGGGACGCTCAGGTTGGGCGTTCCGTGCAGTATGAATTTGATGTTGAGATTGATCGAAAGGTTATCCCTTTCAAGCTCTTAGAAGATGTGAGCCGCTGGGACTACGTGGATCTTCCAATTTTCCGGGTCGACGAACCGGGTCAGCAAAACGGGTTGGTGCCGAAGCGTGATTCGGGTAATGAGTTGCCGGTTTTGGCTCCGTTCCAGCTGGCTGGACCCATGGAGCTGTGGATTCAGGATGCCAAGGACATGAGGCTCTCTCTCCCTGTAAGCCCCTTTTTCCTTTTCTCTTCTTTCTACCAATTCATCATTGGTGGTGTATGTGTAATTGAGCAGTGTTTGGTTCAAAATAATTGATCATTGTTTATGTGATTTGATTTTGGCCTGCTAGAATCTGGTTAGAACCTTTTATACTTGGAATCTTAAGAAGTAATGTTGTCATTCCCCCCTAATTTATGATTGCTATTAATTTCCTTTACTATGTTGGAGTTCTGAGAATTGTGTTGTTGCCACTTGCCATGATACTTTATTTTGGTGAAATGGTGAAACCGTGAAAGGTCTCTGCATTAAGATCTTAGATTTAAATGGTTTGTGATTAGATGTAATGGCTTCGTTTGGTCCATGTAGCCAACCTTACTTAGTAAGAAAAGACTTGGTTGTTTATTGTTGTTGTGATGTCTTATTCTCGGGCTTGGATTTGGATAACGTCAAAGTGATTTGTACTCCATCCTGACAAGATGTTGATTTTGTTTTGCAGCATGATGTGGATGCTGGTGTGTTAAAGAAAGTGATTTTGGCTGATGGGGCAGTGGTTACTGTCAAAGGTGCAAGATCAGTTAGTCTTCGCCAGCCCCTTGATTTTCCCCTGCCCTTGAACCAATTGGAGAATGGATTTGCTGCTGGCCTTCTAACCTTGGCTGAGCAGCTCCGCCATGCTTCTCGTGCCCAGGGTGCTCCCCTCCTCTCACTCCGCATTGTCGGTCCTACATCACTTGCAGCCCCATCATCAACATCAGCCTCTTCCAACAGCAGGTTGAAACTCAAACGTCTTGCACCTGGTCTTGTGGAGTTATCATCCACGTCAAACACCAAAGCAATCGAGGCTCTTTCAACTGTTGATCTCGAGGGTGAAGCCCCAACACTCTTGACTCCAACTCAGTTTACCACACTATGGCCTCTAACTTCCCTTAATGGATCCAATGCCAACTTGTTGGGTTTTGAGAAACTGCTGACTTCTGTACTAGGTCCTAAGGCTGACAAGAAGGGTTCCTTCAGGTTGTTGAAGGCCGACGTTTCTGCGCAGACCTTTGTAAAGATAGGCTTTCAGGCTGAGAAGAAGCTGAAAGAAGGAGACGGGGTTAGTTTGGAGGGTTTCCCTGAGTGGAGGACTAAGCCAGAGACTGTGAGGATGCACTTTGAGGTGTTGGCTAAGGTTGATGGTGATAAGGTCATACCAGAGAGAATCATGCCGGTGAACCCTGTTGTTGTGGAGGATACAGTTGCGCCAAATTTGCTGACAGGGAATTCGACCATGTCGAAGGCACCAATGGTTCACCCTCCGCCCAAATACTTCACCTTGTAATTTGTGAAAGGAGTTTGATTTTTGAATACATAACCCAAAGGAATTGTAGAGGAGAGAAAAGAGATTCTTGTTTTACTTTTGATATATGTACATGATAGTTAAGAAAGTTGTAAAAATATCCATCAATGAGAAACTTGTTTTATTTTCCCTCTTTTTTTCTTCAAGATTTTGCTTCTTAGTTAACACTTTATTTTTGGCTGAGAATTTGGTTCAGTTGTTCCATTGGTGTTATAACACATTTACATTGTAAGGAGAGCAAGGTGGTCTTCAAATTAACTGAGATTGAGAAGTAGAAATTTGGCAATATCAGATTAACGGTTTTAAAGTCGTATGCCATGAGAATGCAACATGTCAGGCACATGAACATGATCAAGCAGCATTCATTGGAAATAATGGAAGATTAAGTTTGACTGAAACTTTGAATTGACTCGTCAACATGACCCTGCGAGAAATTCATTTGACCTGGTTTGCAGCTCTAGGAAAAATTTACAGCCAGTAAAAGATGTACAGATAGCTATGAGGAGAAGGAGATGGGTGAGTCGTTGAGTTGAGGTAGTATTCGTATGTAATAGGTAAGGTTAGTTCTTCCTTAGTTGTCTGTCTTAATATATACCATTCACCTTGATTTTTGAAGTAGGAGAAGACAATAAATCTGACGATTATCTCTCTATGAAGAAGCCCTCAAGATCGTTAGAGAAAAAGGATATCCTCCGAATGATCGCGTCCTCGTAACATGGCCACTTCTCCTAACCTGCTAAATGGCCATTATGATCCTGGCCCGGATTATTTATATAATGACACTCACACTATGAATAAATTTTTTTTGAAGTTTGAACTTGTGCAATCTAGTCTAGCTGCAAAAGGAATAATCCTGGAAAAAAATGTGTAGGCTGAAGGGGAAATAGGATTCTCACAATTTAATTTCTTGTATGTGTTGTTAAGCTTGATCTCTAATCATTAATTAATGTGGTGAGTCTCATATATAACATAAGCAACAAACAAATTAATGGTGAAAGAGAGTATATGACTATGCTCGGAAGTGAATTCTCTTAAGGAGAAATTGTGCACAACATTGTTATTTGTATATTTTCACTTTTATTTTTTACCTTTTATACTTTTTATTTTTTAAGACAACTTAATTAGGTTCTCATATGCAAATGAGGCTCCATTCCCGGCTATGTTCTATGGTGACAAACTTAAAAAAGTGAGGGGACAAATGAATTCAAACGCAGAAAATAAAATGAATGGGTGTATAAATGAGAATGACTCACATACTGTACTGTACTGAGCTACAACAATTTTGGAATCATATATTGTCTTGTAACTGGGCCTTGATTATCCATCAGAAGATTGTTATAGCAGTTTTTGGTTTTCAGGTCAGGCGTATGAGATGGACTTAAAAAATTTCCAATTGATCTTGACCAAAAGTAGAGAAGAGACTCTAAAGCAATGTAGTAAAATCAACTACTAGAGCTGAGTTACTGTAAAGAGAGTCTAAAAGACCGGAAGTGGGCCCACTACCTTTGTGAAGTTTGACTATTATTATCAATTGGTGTGTGTGAAATTCGGATATGATTTGTGAAAAGAACTCTAGCTCACAGATTGACTCATGACTCATCAATGATATGATCCCAAGGAAACAGATAGTAATTAAAAACCACTAACTAGCACTAACACAATTCCATAAATATATATAGGTCACTTTTCAAATGTTCCCCGGTTAAAAGAGGAACTTTGAATGTAGCCCATTTTAAATAGGAAGTAGCAAGTAGAAGAAAAATTGTGTAAAAGACGCGTGTGTGTATATATCCACTTAAAAAGACAAACATAACCTTAACTAAATTCATCTCCTTCTCCTCCATTTACCACCTTCTACAACTCTACCAACACCGTCAACCCCTCCTCTATTCGCCGCCTCCTTCCCAATCATCTCCACCACACAAACCACCACCTCATAGGGTGGTTATTGTTGAAGTTGANCACCAAACTTTACGAACATCAATCCTTGTGCCTTCATCCTCTTGTTGCAACAGTTCTCCAATAACCACATCCACACTCACGATTACCGCGCGTACCAGCTATGCCCCGGCTCGTTCAAGCCCAAACCGATCGGAAAAAAAAAACTCTCTAGAAAATGCGTCTGCACGTTCAAGCTCAATATCAGTGTGAATTACGTCGCCATTGTCTTGCGTGATTGAGAGCACGGTTCAGCGGCTTTGGGGTAAGCTTTTCAGTGTTGTCATGGTGGTAGTTTGACCCACCGTGGTTTAAGTTTCGTCATCACCATACACCGCTGTCAAAGAAACCATCGGGACGTCTCCACCACCACACACCACCAACCACCATCTTCTTGCTCACATTTCTCCACCAAACTCAAAACAACTCCGCACGACTCTCACCTCCTATCATGACCTTTAAGGTAATTACCCAGTGGAAACTCATTTATTTTTTAATTTAAAAAGAGAACTAAATGATATTAAAAACTTGTTGTCCACACCTTAGACCATGCCAAGTCCTGTGAGTGGTTTTTTCACAATAAAGAATGCTTTTCATTTCTAACCATGGGATGAGATTTTTCTTTATTTCAATGGTTTTAGATATGGGGTTTATTGTAAGCCAACTAGGTATACATTCAAAGTTTCCCTTTCAGGGTGAAACATTACCATAGATAGGAATGTTTATAAAACATGTAAAAATGTGTTTCATGATCCTATAAATATTGTTTTTTAAATAAAGTCAAGTTAATTATTTTATTTAAGGTATACTCACAATAAAAATTAAATAGACCTATAAATAAATAAGTATATCTAATTAAATAAAATTAGCGATGCGTACTTTTATTGTGAGAGTGACGATAAATATATTAAGCACTTAAAAACTTACTCTTATCAAATAGAGTAATGTTTGAGAGATCTAATTCATTAATTTAATTATTAACTTACTCATTTTTATATGACACTTGACATTTTATTTTTTATTTTATCCTTAAAAATATTAAGTGTTATTTATAATAGTTAATAAGTTAATGATTAGAGTACTAATAAGTTATGTCTTTCAATTATTTTTCAAAATAATTCTTTTTTAAACTTCTTAATCAGCGCCACAGTTATTACTTCTTCTTTTTTTATTCCATAGAGAAAATGCAACTGAGCAAATTGAAGAATGAAATAAAACTGTAGATGCATAAAATTCAAAGATGGTAGGCATGTCTATTGTCTCGATATAGCTTGTCGACCATTAATCTGTTCACAAACGACGTGTAAGACCAAGAAAAAGATTCCATATATCATTGGAAATTTTATAAATCTAACTTCACTTCTGCCAGCCCCTTTTTTTACTTGTTAGTAACGCTTTGATCTAAGGCAGAAAACAGATAAATATACATTTAACCTAATTCTACTTTTCAAAAGTATCAAGCTTACTTATACTGAAGAGTATGACTATACAAAGAAAAAGGTTATATCATTATGTTGTTAATTAGTCAATGTAAATAGTGTAAGTTAGATAAACATATTTTTCATCGCTTTGAAATTTCTTCTTCAATAATTGCATCCCAGACCTGAAATTTTTCTTATCTGATGTAATTAATCTCAACCCTTTTTCTTGTAAGCCATGAAAACAAGAGAGTTTAATTTAAATATGCTATCACAATAAAAACGAAGTGTATTAAAAAAATTAGGAAATAACTTTACTATTCAATAAATGTATAAATTTCTTTATATAAAATAACAAGTAACACCACGTTTTTTTTTTTGAAGTACCAACACATGGTTGTACACGTCACATGTATAACATAGTTGTTTTCTTTTATTAAAAAATGAATCAAAATTAGCCTAATAATAATAACAATATCTCGGTTTAGCTCATATAGTCTCTTAAATTTCCAATAATTAGTAAACATGATACTAACTATGCTTATATCTCAAAAAGTTAAATACAATAGAAAATGAAATTTCAATTAAAATCAAAGTGTAGTTACCATGTACGTAGTTTTTTTTTTTGGGACAAATACCAAATGACGAAAAATTAAAATAATAATAATAATATTTACTATCTTATAAATTTGAAATATATTAATCTAATATTTTTCAAATAATAAAATTTTAAAATAAGTACATAGTTTTAATTTGAACTTTCAAAATATAAATAACAAATAAAATAGATGCCAGATCTTAAATATTGAATGCAAAGAATGGAAAAAAAAAATGTTGATTGTAAAGCATATTTTTTTAAAAAAATTTGTAAAGCATTTCACAAAGAGAAATACTTGCCTTACAAAGAAAAAAAATACTGCCCTTACCAAAAATAAATAAATAAAGAGAAATACTTACATGTTTTTAATATATTCAATGAATGTTTCAGTCTTTCAAAAACATCATTAGCTATTAATTTTTTTTATAGATTTATTAAATATTTAAAATTAATAATTAATAACATTTTTAGAGGGTATTTACAAAAACGTTACTTGTAAACCACAAAAACTCATACATTGTGTATACCACACACATAATTAAACATTATATATAATAGAGAAACAAACATTCACTACAAGAAAGCAGCCTATTACTGTCTTGTCATTACCGTCGGAGCAAAGGTTAACGAAAATACCTTTGACGGTAACCGGTTCGCTCAAAAAGAACTGGAGTAGAGGCGTCAGGTTACCGTCGGACACGCGAGCTGACGGTAAAGCAACGATAAATGTTCGCGGGAAAGGGCACGAAAAACTTACCGTCGGTCTGTACCAACGATAAAA
Source organism: Nissolia schottii (assembly GCA_003254905.1). NCBI lineage: Eukaryota > Viridiplantae > Streptophyta > Magnoliopsida > Fabales > Fabaceae > Nissolia > Nissolia schottii. The sequence continues at coordinate 821,079 of QANU01043002.1, forward strand.
ATGTGAGGTTTGTTAAGGAAAAAAAACATTACTGTCAGACGTATCCGACGGTAAGGTACGTCCTAAACGACGCATTTTGCATAGTGTCATTGAGTTTAGGGCATAGGGTATTACCGTTGGACATATCTGACGGAAAGGTACGTCCTAAATGTTGCGTTTTGTATTCAACATGGAACGTTGTGTTTGGTAAAATGGCTACCATCGGTGATGGTTAAGCTGACGGTAACAGAAATATTTTGGCACCAAAAATTGGGGTCACTTTTTTGGGAACTGTCGGATAGTTTTCATGAACCGACGGTAAGCTTCGAATATAAAACATAGCATTTTGGGATACTCGTTACCATCGGACATGTCCAACGGTAATAGTTTTAATAAAACGTTGCATTTTGTACATCGGTATTACCATCGAACTTACACTTACCGTCGGTTATATCCGACGGTAATGTCCAGACCCGACACTTAGTCGAATTTCCTTTCTCTTCTTCCTATTTTCTTCTCCCTTTCTCTTCTTCTTCTTCCTCTCTTCCCTTCCTCCCTTTTCTTCCCTCACTACCACCACTGCCACCACTTCCGGCAACTTCCATCACCTCCACCGTGCCACCATCGTCCTCTATAATCCCCACCCCCATCAACTTCCACTACCTCATCCTCCACCACCTACACCGCCACTGCCTCCACCAACTTCCACTCCTTGCTGACACCTTGCTACCACTGCCTCCTTACTACCACTTTGCTGCTGCTGCCACCGTCATTGCCTCATTGTTGTCGCCACCACTGCCAAATGTGTGTTTTCTCCATCTTCGAGTTTCTTCATCCTTTTCCCTTCGATTCATGTCTCCTTTTTTGCGAATGTATCTAAAGTCTCGAAAGCCTGTTGCGTTTTATTGTGTTGTGTTTTTTCATTTGAAAATTTGGAGCATTTTGAGTTCGATTTGGCCAAATAGGTGGGATTAGGATTTGTACTGAGCACAGGCTAGGGTTTATACTGTTAAATCTTCTGTTTTATGAATAATTTTTCTTATGCCTTTTCAGTTTCTTAGATTTGTTATTTCTGTGCGTTGAGGTTACTGTGTAATTTATATGGAAGGAAAAGTTTCGATTTTTTTTGGTAGAGTGTGATATTGTGTTCTGATATTTTGTGTGTTTGATAGCTTATAATGGATGAGTTTTTAACCTGATGTGCTATTATTTCATATGCTTTTAAGACAACTTCTGTAACTTTTTTTCCCCAAATGACAATGAAGGCATTTATCAAGGCTCAAAAAGTCCAAGGCCTACTTTAAGAGGTATCATGTCAAGTTTAAGAGAAGAAAAGGTATTGTAGTTGTGTTTATCTTTTGACGTTTTGTGTGTTGTTGTGGCTGGTTTTAGAGTTGTTGAAATTATTTGCTTGAAAAAAATGTGCAGAGGGAAATTATTTAAAAATTTTTAATATTAAATTTATTTTGTTATTACTATTATTGTCTTATACAATTTAATTGCTTAATTTTTATTTAATATTTTAGTATTAATTAAATAAACATTTAATTAGTTATTAAATATAATTTCTATATATTTATAAATTACAAAAATTATTTATCAAATTAAATTTTATAATTTATTAAATCACATATTTATTAAAAATATTATATACTTTATTATGTAAATAAATAATAAAATTTTAATTAAAATTTTGTTTTTTTAATATTTAATTATTACCGTTGGTTAATGCCGACAGTAAATGAATAAAATATTAATATATTTACCATCGATCCTGGCCGACAGTAAACCAGTTCAAATGTAATCAGATATAAACGAATTTCTATCGGTTTATTCTGGCAGTAATTACAGTCTGTAGTTATTGTCCGATGGTAAATCGATTACCATCGAACACTTTACCGTCTGCCAGATGTCCAACGGTAACTCTGACGATAACGTCAAAAGCCAAAGGTAACCGTGAAATTTTCCGATGGTAACGCTGACGGTAATGGGTTGTTTTCTTGTAGTGATTACAAAACAAAAAAATAAACATTATTACTGAACATTTATGCATACACGAATACATGTGTATTTAATATTATTTATTTATGTGTTTGAGAATATTTTCTTATCTGTTTTGTGTTTGCACAGACATATGTTATTGCTCGTTTTTTGTGTTTGATAATATTTATTTATTCATCTATTTTATAATATTTATTTCTTTGTGTAGTGTACACATAATGTCAATTTTTTATAGTGCACAAATAGTGATGCTAATTTTCTAAATATATTAACATATTTAAGCTTAAAGCTTACATTCATAGACAAAGATAGCAAATAAATATTTCATTAAAAAAATATGTTAAATACAAAAATTATTACACTATGCTCAAAACTCGAATTCTAAATATACTCAAAATATCTTACAATATTTTTTTCAATATTGTCCCCAATGTATAATTCAATTTACACCACTCGGGCGACCAAATGGTTGGGTGGGTAACCAGATCTTATAAAATGTTGGTTGTAAAGGCATATTCACGAGGAGAAACACTCACACGTTTCCAGTTCCATTTTAACTCTCTAAATTTAAACGCAACAGGTAAAAAAAATCTTAACAAATATATAAAATAATGTGAATTAAACAAATTATTTTTATATAAAAAATAAGTTTTTATTTTTAATATATTTATTATTCTTTATATATTTATTATATTGATAAATGCCCTATTATAACTAGGAATATGAATGAAAAAAATTATATCTAAACATTATAAATAGATAAATATTTTAAAATACTAAAAAGTAAAAAAAATAAACAACTAAAATAAAATTGATAAAATATAGTTAATGTATATTTTAAAAATATTATTGATCGTTATTTTTATTTAATATATTTTTTAAATATATAAAATTATAATTAATAATTGATAATATTCTTAAAATAAATTTTTATGAAATATTTTTTATATTTAAATTATCATAATTCAACCATAAATTTAAAATAATAAATAATTTAAATTATTAAAATATTTAATAACATTTTAAATATTATGATATTAATATCAAAATAAATTTCGTATGTTAAATATATTACAACTTACCAGAATATATAAAAATTTTCCTATTTATAAGTGAACGTTGAGTCGTTGACGGACAAATGGACAGAAAAAGGGACAGCATGACATTGTCACGCGGGAACGCAGTCAACTTCGGCGGCCACCACATAATACACATACACGCTTTCGTACCAGATCACACTCTCATTCGTGTTTCATGAAGTGTTTCAGTTGTCGGTCTTTGATTTATTTTTTTAATATTTTTTTTTGTTTAATCTTATCTTTCATTTGAAAGTGTAAGTTATCGACCCATTAGATTAGATTCATTTTTTATTTTTTTTATGTACATTAGATTCAATATTTGATGACAGATATTTGGGTTTGAACTAACGAACAATGCTCTTTATTTTTTCACTTTACAGATATTTAAGGTTCTTAAAACTGTTTTATTATTAAAGTGTCCTTATTAATATTTTTAAAGTAAATATATATATATATATATTAAAAATATAAAAAATAATATATCCTATAATTAAATATTTTTACTAGTGAACATTGTTGTCATTGATTTTTTCCTTCGTATTTTCCGTAGATGTTAAATAAGTTGTTTTGTGTTTTTCCTGTTTAAATAAGTCGGTTTTTATTATCATCATCATATGAGCAAATTCCCAATCACAGCCCCACTAATCACAGTGGCTGACAATCTCTCCCTTTAATCTACACTCATGATCAGTCATGACATGAGTGGCCAAAAAGTTGTGACTATATTCCTTTTAGTTTATTCATTGGGGGGATTGAAGATTAGCTAAACTATCCTTTTGGTATGTCTAATTGGCTAATCATTTCATTTACATATATTCAAGTAGTTTTATTTCCATGCATTGAAGAATCTTGATAAAAACTTGATACTTTACTAATCATCATATCATAAGTTTGACTCTGAGACTGTTTCCTTCAATATGGTTTCGCACACCAAACATTGAAAGAATGGAATAGATGAAAGCTTTTTTTATTTTTATCTTTTATGGGAGGAATAATTGAAAGTTAAAACACAAAAATACTTAAGGAAGCATAATTTGAGACGCCTGAATAAGATGGACTTCATTCAAAGTTACTTTCAATTCAAGGTCTCACTCAATCTACTACTAGTAATAAAGCAGTGTCTTTATTTATTTTATTTTTTCCTCTTATTGAGTATTTATTTTATGTTTTCCTCTTATTGAGTACTATGTCACGGACGGAGAATTCTTTCCTCTTCATGGTAGAAATGAATTCAGGCACTATAGTATATGTATTTTATTAATTATTTTTTAAAATAAGAAAAAATAAATATCAATCACACACACATGTAAAGTATGTTTACAAAAAAACATAGAGTTTGTTGATCTTTCGAGAAGTGTGTGTAATAATTAATCTGTTTATTTATTTGTCAATATATAATTGAATGATAATGTAAAAAAATTTTATATATTCAATGTATTTCAGTTAAATCCAAAAATATATGATGATCCACCAATTTATTTTTTATTTTTGAAAAAGGAAAGAATGACTCATCATTAACAAATTACCAAGATTAATTTTCACAAGTAAACAAGACTATCCTACACAACGGTTAAGAAAGGAGTAAATGTAACATCAATGAAGGAAGAACTCAAAGATTTTTTTTTTTTCAGTATTATTTATCAAAGTGTATAAATTAATATTTAAATTCATAGTTACTCTGTTTTGTTCTTTTTAAGTTTATACGTTAATTATGAGCAGTTTTTTTATAAAAAAAATGATTTTCTCTTAGTTAGCCCCAGGTAGTATCAACTATCACGTCATCACGAACTCAAAATCTTCCAACTCCCAACGCCAAAATCTGTCTGCTCCATAATTAACAAGCAAGCACCGCCCATATTATTAAGAGTAGGGTTATATTTTATGATAAACACAATTTTTTTTTTAAAAATGCTACACGTACACCTAATTTTATACACTCATACATACACTATTAATAATGCACAAACTTGTACAAATATTACAAATTTATAGATGATATTTTTAATTATACTTAATTAAGTGCACAACTATTACAGACATTAAGACACAAACTTTATGTATATAAGTATAAGGTGTATATATAGTGTATATTTTTTTGTGTATGTGTAGTATAACTTTTTTTTATATATATATACTTATCCACACTCTCATTATATTATATTACATGAGTGTATGTCCCTTGATACGCTTGAATTAATAAACTCATGTTTACAAAATGTTAGTATACATGTTGTATTTTTGTATTGTTAGTCTTTTCTTTTTCTGCATGTGATGTGTGAACCATTTTCTCCTTCTCCGTGTGAAACCGAAAACACCAAACTTTTCCAACTATATCAAAATTCCACCCACTTTCCACACTGCCACACTCACCCAACAAAATCAACAACCACCCAACCAACCTTCTCCGCCGGCATGTTCGCCGGAAAACTCCTCCGCCATCACGGGTCACCACCCACTCCGTTTCTCCCTGCTCTGTTTTTCCTCTGCTTCATTATGCCCTCTGCTTCAAACGAGCTTCAGTTGCTTCTGAATTTCAAGTCCTCCATCATCCAGAGTTCGAATGCAAATGTTTTAAGTTCATGGACGCAATCAAATTCTCACTGCAGCTTCACCGGAATCGTATGCAATTCGAACAAGTCCGTCTCAGAAATCAACCTTGCAAACAAACAACTAGCGGGAGCTCTTCGATTCGACTCAATTTGCGAGCTTCAATCTCTCACCAGAATCTCTCTGGGATCAAACTCCTTTCACGGCAGAATCGGCGATGATCTGAGGAACTGCACGAGATTGCAGTACTTGGATTTGGGCGGGAATTCGTTCAGCGGCGAAGTTCCCGATTTGTCAACTCTGAACAAATTAGAGTACTTGAATTTGAACGCAAGTGGAATCTCCGGTGCATTTCCATGGAAATCGTTGGAGAATTTGACTAGCCTCAGATTCTTGAGCCTTGGAGATAATATGTTCGATAAAACGACAACTTTCCCCTTGGAGTTGTTGAAGCTTGAGAATTTGTATTGGCTTTACCTCTCAAATTGCAGCATCAATGGGAATATTTCATTGGGGATTGGGAATCTAACTAAGCTTGAGAATCTTGAGCTTGCTGATAACCATTTAACTGGTGAGATTCCAAGTGATATTGTGAAGCTTCAGAGGCTGTGGCGGCTTGAGCTTTATGATAACTTTCTGAGTGGGAAAATCCCAATTGGGTTTGGTAACCTCACCAGCCTTGTGTACTTTGATGCTTCCAATAACCAGCTTGAAGGTGATCTCTCTGAGTTAACCTCATTGACAAGACTTGCATCCCTTCAGCTTTTTCAGAACCAATTCTCAGGTGAAATTCCTCAAGAGCTTGGTGACTTGAAGAACCTCACAGAGCTTTCTCTTTATTCTAACATGCTCAAGGGTTCTCTTCCACAAAAGCTCGGATCCTTGGCTGGCATGCTATACATCGATGTTTCAGATAACTCGCTTTCTGGTCCAATTCCACCTGACATGTGCAAGAACAACCAGATGACTGATCTATTGCTGTTGAACAACAGCTTCACTGGGAGCATACCTGAAACATATGCAAACTGCACTTCCATGGTTCGATTCCGTGTGAGTAGGAACTCGCTTTCGGGTGCTGTTCCCTCAGGTATATGGGGCTTGCCAAAGATGGAGCTGATTGATCTTTCAATGAACATGTTTGAAGGTGCAATAGCACCTGATGTTACAAAAGCTAAATCTCTTGCTCAGATGTTTTTATCTGACAACAAGTTCTCTGGTGAGTTGCCATTGGAAATCTCAGAAGCTTCTTCATTGGTGTCGATTCAGTTGAGTTCAAATCGAATTTCTGGCGGCATACCAGAAACCTTCGGCAAGTTGAATAAACTATCTAGTCTTAATTTGAACATGAACAACCTTTCTGGTGTTATACCAGATTCTTTTGGTTCTTGTTTCTCTCTTAATGAATTGTACCTTGCTGGTAATTCTCTTTCCGGGGAAATACCAGCTAGTATTGGATCTCTACCTACCTTAAACTCATTGAACTTGTCCTCAAATAAACTTTCTGGTGAAATCCCATCTAGTTTATCATCTCAAAGACTTAGCCTTCTTGATTTATCAAACAATCAGCTATTTGGTTCCATACCAGAATCACTTGCGATCTCAGCTTACAAAGATGGGTTCATGGGGAACCCTGGCTTATGCAGCCAGACTTTGCAAAACTTCAGGCCATGTTCCTTCAAATCACACGGATCCAGGCGGATCAGAACCCTTGTGCTGGGTTTGATTGCTGGTTTAATGGTTCTGCTTGTTGCCCTATCCTTTGTCCTCTTCATGAAACTGAAGCAGGACAAGTTTGGGAAGCCGGTACTGAAGACTAGCTCTTGGGATTTCAAGCAGTACCACCTGCTAAACTTCAACGAGAGCGAAATCCTTGACGGAATCAAGGCCGAGAACTTGATTGGCAAAGGAGGGTCCGGGAACGTTTACAAGGTTGTGCTCAAAAGCGGCGAAGAATTCGCGGTCAAACACATATGGACATCAAGTCTGAGCGACCGAGGAAGCTGCAGGAGCACCTCAGCTATGATTAAAAGGAGTTCAAGGTCACCCGAGTATGATGCAGAAGTGGCAACTTTGAGCTCTATAAGGCATATGAATGTGGTGAAGCTCTATTGTAGCATCACAAGTGAAGACAGTAGTTTGCTTGTTTATGAGTTCATGCCAAATGGGAGCTTGTGGGAGAGGTTGCACACATGTAAGAAGACTCAGATGGGGTGGGAGGTTAGGTATGACATTGCAATGGGTGCTGCTAGAGGGTTGGAGTACCTTCACCATGGGTGTGATAGACCAGTTATACACAGGGATGTGAAGTCCAGCAACATATTGCTGGATGAGGGATGGAAGCCAAGGATTGCTGATTTTGGGCTTGCCAAGATTGTGCAAGGAGGAGCAGGCAATTGGACCCATGTCATTGCTGGAACACTTGGATACATGGCTCCCGGTAAGCAAGCCTTAAATCACCTTACTATAGATTAAAAATAAAAGTGTCATGTTGTGTTACCAAGGTTTAGCTAAAAGTGATTAATGGATGGAAAAATTTTAGGTGACATAGCTTCTTGTTATAATGCTTTCGATTCTAGTTTCTAATGTAACTAAGAAAAATTGGATCGTATATGTTAAATAAAGTCATTCATGTGGCTTTCTCTAGCTAACAGGTTAAACTTTTGGAAGAAATGGTCTATAACATGGTATTAGAGCTCCATGACCAAGTGATTTAGAGTTTGATTCTTTAGCACAAAGCAAATGGACCTGTTTGGCCTTCAAACCCAAAAGGCTCTATAGCATAAAGAGGCATCTTAAGATATAAAATCATGACAATATACTCATATGGTTATTCAGTATGATCATTGTTAAAACAATTTAATTAGTTATAATTGTTTAGAAGAGTACCACTAGTTGGCTGTTGTCCTACTTGAAAACTGATCAGATTGATTTTTGTTACCACAGAGTATGCCTACACTTGTAAGGTGACAGAAAAGAGCGATGTCTATAGCTTTGGTGTAGTCCTAATGGAGCTAGTGACAGGCAAGAGGCCTATAGAACCAGAGTTTGGAGAGAACAAGGACATTGTCTACTGGATATGCAGCAACATGAGGAGCAAAGAAAAAGCGCTTGAACTGGTGGATTCTACCATAGCAAAGCATTTCAGAGAGGATGCCATGAAGGTGTTGAAGATAGCAACATTGTGCACGGCGAAAATCCCAGCTTCAAGACCCTCAATGAGAATGGTTGTTCAAATGCTGGAAGAGGCAGAGCCTTGTACTCTAACCAACGTGATGGTGACGACAACATAGACAATTAAACATGTTAAGCCATTTTTCCTCTTTGCTAAGTTGCACAGAAAGCGAGGCTGCAAAGGGGTGATAAATACTAGTTAAAGAGTCTTGCTTAAGTTCCGCTCAAGATTTTGCAAGCCCCTACTAGAGATTTTCTCCGGAGGCTGGTGACTTTTGATTTTTGGACTAGAAACCTCTCATCCCCTAAACCTTTTTTGTATAAAAAAATAAAAATGCTCACAGTTCAAACCATTTGCTAGTGAGAAACCAGAAGAGGATTAGCTTGTAGCATTGTAGCATATGTATGTGTAATGAAAATCTCTTTCGGATCAATGTGTATTGTCTGCGGGGATAAGCTTGTAGCTTTGTATTTGTAGCATATCTATCCAGGCTAATGAACTTATCTTTGAAGTTTCGGGATAGAGCAATTGAAGTCACCTTCTGTAGTCTTTTTCTATTGAATTGCAACTTTAATTCCACCTGATATTTCACTGAATCAAAACCTTGTCAAGTTACTGAGTTATGCCGTGAAACAGGTTGTTGCATATGTAGGGCATTCAGCCAATGAACTGGGCATAGCTGCTGAACTTGTGGCCGCAAATGAGAAACTAAAAAACATAATCAAGAATAAAGGGGACTCTGAACTGATTTGACAAGCAAAGGAATGAAGAAAAGCGCAACAGGAGACTCATGACATGCTGCAACATTTCTGGTTAACAGTTTGTTTTTGGCAAGGAATACAAAATTGGAAGTTTATTTTGAAATACTACCAAAACTCAGAAAGTTGCTTTCATCATTGTCACCTGAAAGAAATGAGCAAGGGTTTGATAGTAAAACATTGTGATGATCCCTAATTTGAATTAAAGGGTTGTTGATTTAACCATAGCTAACGGAAAAGAATGCAGCCAAACTTCATTTCTGCATGTTACCATAGCTAACGGAAAAGCATGCTCCATTTCTGCATGTTCTATATATTGAAACTTCAACACTGAAAAGAATCGAATAATGTTATTACAAAAATTAAACCTGAAGCCAATAATCTAGTACAATTGACTAATCTATCTTCTATGTTACAACAAACACACCGTTTACTTTAAAGGACATTATCACAAATTCCCCAAAGGCACCAAAAATTCAATGATGATTTACTTTAAAGGACATTATCACAAATTCCCCAAAGGCACCAAAAATTCAATGATGATATTGAACGACATCCCCCACCCCACAACACCCCAATAAATAAGGGCCCTACTTAAGTTTCCTGATCGTACAACTCTTAGGCACATGGAGACTATGAAACTTTGGTTCCTTTGGAACAGTTAAAGTCCTCCTTCCTCGTGAACAAGGCCTGGAAGTAGAATTGGAAGCTTTACTTGTAGCTGAAGAAGAAGCATCATCTTGAGGTGGCTTTGCTGCTTCCTTTGGCTTCACAATGTTTGACGGCTTTTCAAGAATAGCACTCATTTTACAAGGTGTTGCAAGGAGGAACTTTTCTTTCTTCCTAGACAAAGCACTGCGCAATAGACACTTGTACCATTAAAATTTTCAAAGACCAATATAGTCAAAGGAAATACTTTAAGTGACTTACCCCCGAGGCCTTACAACAGCTTTACGCTGCGTCATTTGAGATGTTCTTTTGAAATTGCCATCCAATTTTCGAGCTGCTCTATCTTCATGTTCTGAACCATTATCCTGATCAACCGGTATCTGAAGTTTAGGACCAGGATTTCTGTGAGGTGTTGTGGCAGATAATTTATGTTGCACTCCTTTGGCTGTGGTTTCTTTCAAGGGTGAGGGAATCCTTTTATCCAAATTTGCTTCTTTAAGAATTCCCCTCTCCTGTTGCATTTAACAAAAATAAAAACCATAAATCATACACAATTGATTGATATTGCTTCTTTCTAAACTAATAAACCAACTAGAGCATACTTACATCAGTTCTCAGCTTAAAAGGCTTAGGATTTGTGGTCTTCAATTTTCTGTATTTTACAACTTGAGAACCAGTTGAGACCAATGTAGATTTCTGCTCCAAAGTCATATACACGAAAGATAACAGTCAAATCACAGAAGCATGTGGGACTGGCTGAACATAACATCAGTGAGATTATAAACTACACCAAACCTTGTCTGTTTTCCTCGAATCCTTGAGCTTGCTGCCAAGAATGGCCTTTTTCGTTTGTTCATTATTTGTAATCATTACCCTGCAGTCACCAATAATTAACTGATTAAATGAAGTTCAAGAAGCACAAGAGATCCACCACAACATTACACATTTTGAGACAAATCAATTTCCTTACCTGTTCTCATCAGGGGCCGAAGCATTTTCCTTGTCATCATTCTCAGTAATAAGTTGACCCTTGTTTTCTTTGTCATTGAAGGCCATAGAATTCTCTTCATCCTTTCTCTTTGAGGCTTGAGGAACTTTCCCCTTCTCTGGGACTGGTTTTCTTTTCTCTTCATTTTCACTAGTAGTCGTCTTGTTTTCTTCTTCTTTGGAATTTGATTGTGTGGTAATATAAGCATCTGATAAAACTAGAACTGAACTCTCTCCTCTTGCTGGTTCATGGGAATTTTCAGCTCCAAGAGACAGTTCACTAACATCTCCAGAAGTTCCTGATTCAGTGCATCTTTCTAGAGAACCACCCCTTGATTTTTCATCAATCTCCATGTCACTGGAGTCATTTTCAGTTTCTTCACTGGGCACAGTAACCTGGCATTTCTTCAGGCCTTTTACTTTCTTATCCTTCAAGCATCTCACAGTGTTAGCTTCTGGACCCTTGCGATTGTTGGAATACAACGAATCAAACACACGGCTTTTCACCTCGCGTCCCCTTAGTTTCTTTCCTGAGGCAGCCACCGCAGGCAATGAGTTGTTACATCCTTCTCCATTCTTCTTCACTCCATGGAGCTCTAGCTTCCTCATCGCCGAGCACAACGCTTTCATGTGAGTATTCAGTTCTATAGAGCTCTTGATCTTCACCGCCTTCTTCGGCGAGTGAAACACCAGAGCCTTGGATACCACCCCGCTCTTAGGCACAGCAACATTCATAGATTTCTTGCTCTGAACCGTTCTGAATGGTTCCACATTGTTGGAAACCTTCTTTTGATTCCTCGGAGTGGTCAAGGCCTTAGCCGCAGAAGGTGATTGCTTCACCTTAGCATTTGGGGTTGCAGAAACCTTAGCAAGAGGCTTAGCTGCTTTGGCATGGTTGCCAGCCATCTTGTTTGACAGTGAGGAAATAAAGGCCATTCTTGACACCCTTGGCTTCGCAGGAGCTGTATGCGGACACTTCAATTTTTCACTAACAAACAACAAAATTCAGAAATTGTTTTACTTCAAAAAAAAATGTTCCTTCCATTTAAGGCAATAAATAAAGAATCTGTTCAATTTAGTGCTTTGGCTACCTTGCTTCTCTTTTGTTTAATGCTTTTCTGAGCTTTACATTGGGACTTCTTGCTGCCATTACCTAATCAAATCAAAATCCAGTGCAAATTTAACATACATGCTCACATTCACTAGTTATTACTGTAACCGAGTTTAACTAGAGCCTACCCTAAGAACGAAATTCTTGTAAATTGCTTCCGAGTCCAGCTCTTCTTCATGCTTTTGGTCACATCCTGAGTTCCAATACCAAAATTTACATAAATTTGTGGTTAATTAGTATGATTAAGCTGAAAATCAGCCTACTGCAGCGAGAATTAAGAGATCTGAAGAGGTTTCTATTCCTGAACTAAACAACACTAAGCAAAATCAGAAATGAATTATGGATATGAGGATGGAATGGATACCGAATCGCAAGCAGAACCAGTGGCGGTCTTCGTCGGAGCGGCGAAGATCAGGTGCGGTGAGGTCCACGAACTTGGGCGCTTCGATCTTTTCGTAGAACTCTTCGTCTATAATTTCCTCTTCTTCGATTACTGGCAAAAACCGAGTTTCCGCCATAAATCCTAAACCTTAACTTGATTAACGTCTTCACTTTCTTCAAGAGAGATAGAGAGAGAGAGAGAGAACGAAGAGGGAGCGTTAGTGGCGATTAAAGGGTTCAGAGGACACAGTTTTAAATTCGTTACTTCTCAGAAGTAGCCGTTAGGATTCCGACAGGCTGGTAGTAAAGAGGCAAAACGGCATGCAGAGGGGTCCTTCCGTAATTTCGCTCTTTTTTTCCTGTTGTCACATAGTGGATTGGACCCAAACCAGCCGGGCCCAAAGATTTCGAGGCCCATTTTTCCGAGTTACGGGTCCTTTGGACTACAGTGATGCATAAGAGCCCATTTTTTTAATCTTATTTTAGAAGACAAAAGTTGTGTTATGTGTAATTATTTTATATGAGATACTATGTCTAGTCACAAGAATGAGTTTTCTCACGTGTATTTTTCACATGACAAGATTATGTGTAATATTTCATTATCAATTTTTTCATTGCTTATGCCATATATGAGTCTCACTTTTTAAATTGATGGTGAGAGACCATACATGATAAATAAAAAATACATTTGAGGAGATCTATTCCCTTATAATCACACTTCATCCATTATCCAAATCGAATTATGAGGTTGGATACAAGTGTTACATTTTATTAGAAAAAGAGAGAAAAAAAATTGAAATCATAGCCTAATTGATTTCATGATTTTTTTTATTGATCTATTTGACATAACAATTTTATACATAAACATAATTTTTGAATTTTTTCGAGAGCCATACGAGGATAAAACTTCTTATACATTTTTATCGGGGTGTATTGTTTATCAATGTCTACCCTAATGAACTATCTATCTAATCGTTACAATTGATATTCCATCCTAAAAAGAGGGAAAAGATATTAGAAAAATGAGTTTTATGATCTAATAAAGAGCATGAAATTTCGATAAGTTTCACAATCTATCAACCCATATCTAATTGTAATTGGAATGTAAATCAACGTTACGTCCCATGTCGAACAAAAGTACACTTAACATTTTTCTTGAATATAAATACCAAACAAAATTGCTTCTGAGGACGAAACGAAATTCTTAATTTCTTATACAAGAGAACATAACATTTTTTTTCTCTCTAAATACAGATCCAGCTTCTTCTTTCTATTTTCAAACTCCCACGTTTCGTTTTGGTAGTTTTTGTCAAAGTAATTTCGTGGGGGTATACTGATATAGAAAAAAATACCCAACTGTAAGTAGCTCTCAATCAAGCACGTCTGAGAGTCTGAGAGTCTGAGACGCAAAATGAAAACCAAAACATGAATCAGTTCCTACCACACAATCGTGATTTTAATTCATTTCGGAAATCCAATCAAAGCTCACCGGTCCGAAACTTTTAATTCTCAGCCACTTCCATTGCATCCGATTCAATAGGCATAAATGTAAATTAGGTGGCGGTTACCCATGTCTATAGGACGTGACAATGTCAACATCAATATTATTATTACTCAATAAAGAGTATAAATGTCAAATATAAATGTCAGAGTAGAGTTTTTTACTGTATTACCCTGCCATAGAAACATATTACCGAAATACCCTCATCTGAAAACTTGTTATAGGGTTACCACGGTTTGGCTGACGTGGCGCGGGGGGTTGGGATTCGCCAACCGTGTTGGCGAATTGCGTAAGAAATAATTTTAATTTTTTTCAATTTGATTAATAAAAATGTAAGTAAATATTCATGCGCGCGAGCCCAACTCCCTTCTCACCTATTTTTACCAAAACAACAACTACTAAAGATATATAAACACTTGAAAGGTTTGTGATCTAACCAATATGGGACTAGAGCTTTTGAAATACATAAGCTTTGTTCTATTTCTCCCTTAAAACAGGTCAATACTTAGTAGTTATGTGACGACCCAAACGTGAGCAAGCTAATAGCTCTACATAGAGAAATCCTTTTGTTTTCTGGACCACAACTGAAGAAAATTCTATATAATGACTTTTAAAGCACTCATTAGAATGAAATATAGTCACAATTTCCATGCAAATATCTCTCAAAAATAGTAATGTTTGCGTGGACACAAAAGGCCGGTTGAAATTGGAATTGGTGAGATGAGGCTATGTCTTCTGTGCAAAGTTTTCCATGTTTAGCCTATCAAATGCTTCCTGGTACACTAGGAGAACCTAAATCCGAATAAAATGCTAAACCAAAGAACTTTCTAGGTCTGAAAAGCTAATTCTACGAACCTTGTTTTTGTTGTTGGTGTAAGACACTGGACAGTTACCTGCAACATGGATAATCACTTAATTCCCAACTCTTAAGTTAAATGACATTTTTCTGCAGTGGCACTATTGTGATAGGAAAATTACAGTGGATACTGCTTAAATGAGCAGAGATGAACCAAAGAAAATAGGTTCTCAACAAAGTAGAGAAAATGGGTGAAAATTACATTTTCTCATGCAAATGAAATTGGAAAAAAAAAATCAATCTCAGGAAAGCCAAGCAAGAGACTCAAAAGACCGTGCCATCTTCATGTGGGTGTAGTGTTAATGTAATTGGGATTGCCACAAAGAACTAATGTATCAGCAAGAGGAAAGAAACCATTTCCTTGTGCTATGAATGATGGAAAACAAATATATGGTCGTTAATTTAATACTTTAGGGCTATATTATTGTTTGTCCAAGAGTACTTTATCAAGGAAATAGAGACATCACATTATCATGAGAAAAGGAAATATGTGAAGTAGAATATTTAATGTTTTTGTGTGCATCAAATCTTTAATATATTGGTTAAATTCCACTCAACAATATGTTCCAGATTTGTAGTGTTAACTTTTCCCCCGAATTTGATAAAAATCAACTTCCAACGGTTAAAAACAACACATAACTATCCAGGAAAACGCAAATCTTTTAAGGAGAAGTAGAACAAAAATTATGTATTTCAAAAGCTCTAGTCCCATATTGGTTAGATCAAAAACATTTTAAGTATTTATATACCTTTAGTAGTTGTTGTTTTGGTGAAAAGAGTTGAGAAGGGAGTTGGGCTCGCACACACGAGTCTAAGCCAGTTGGGCTTTTCAAAGTGCAAATCGATAGATTCTCCCTTGCGCGTGCACGATAAATAGTGTTCCGATCTTTTGCAAAATTATTTTTTGAATTTTTGTAGCTTACCTAAGAACCCATGATTTCGTACGCAATTCACCAACACGGTTGGCGAATTCTTAATGAATTCGCTAGAACGGTTGGTGAATCCCAACCCCCCGTGCCACGTCAGCCAAACCGTGATAGTTCTGTAATAAGTTTTCAGACGAGGGTATTCCTTTCACTTCTATACTATAAGTAGAAAATAGCCATTGCCCTATTGGCATTTTAAGTAACTTTTATAGCCAAATAAATAAATATTTGTAATTCCTTAAAAGAAAAAAGTGATGTCCCGTTAGCTGCCATTTCCAATGCTACCAGTTATAACTGAATTTTGAAAAGTCCGTGGGGTTTCAAATTTCGCAACTTGCACCACGAAAACTTATTGATTTAATATTACTTTGCCACACCGTTGAGTCAATGATTTAGTGGTTGATCTTACATTTAAAATATAGAATGAGATAGACTAAAGAAGAGGTAGAAGAAGAAAGGATAGAACCCTAAATAAAAGAGAGAAGATAGTCGCATCATAATTTTGACAATTTTACTCTTTTACCCCCACCACAGAAACTAATTAACAAAATACTCCTGTCTGAAAATATATTACAAGACTACCACGGTTTTGGCTGACGTGGCTGCGGTGGTAGTGTGGCAGTGCCACGTCAGATTCACCAACATGGTTGGCAAATTCAGTGCAAATTCGCCAACGAGCTTGGCAAATTCAATGTAAATTCGCCAACGAGCTTGGCAAATTCAGTGTAAATTCGCCAACAGGCCTGCGAATATGGTTTAAAGGAAAGTTTAATTAAAATTATATTAGTTATTCTAATAAGAAATTTTAACTACATTTATAAATTTTGCTAATTTGTTTAGGCACATGTGAAAAATATGGCCTCCTAGGTAAGCTGCAAAAATTCAAAAAATAATTTTGCAAAAAGACCTGGACAAAATGTGAAACACTTAGTTCACACATATTCACATCAACAAGCTTTGCACAATGCAAAAGTACAAAAACTTTTTCATTGCTTTAGCAACATATAAGAATTTCATTATTTATCAAAGTTGTAATTAATTTGAAGAAAATATATTGTAGACTTTGTTATTAAAAATGGTATATATAGACACCCGCACACCCCAATGTTGTCACGCACACATCCACCTATCATTTACACCATATGTGCAGTATAATGGGAAAATAGAGTAATAAGCACAGGAGGTGGTTTAAACATAAGATTTTGAATATATTTATTGAATGAAAGGGTTACTCCATAATTATATCAAAATAGTGTTGAAACATGTAAAATGAAATTATGTCCTCTAACTGTTTATTTCTGTTAACACATAGATGGTCAAGACTTGTGCCAGTTTGGTGTTTGGATGGAAAAAAAAAAAAAAAAAAAAGAACTATATTTGTATTTCTAGCACTCATCTAGAAAAAACATTTTATTTAAAAGCACCACATTTCCAATTATCGTTATACAGGGTAAGTTTTCATCATATATAATTTATATTGAAAGTTTCCTTGTTAAGCAATGGATCCTTTTGGATCCTCTTGAAAGTTTCCTTGTCAGCTTTGATAAATAATGAAATTCTTATACGTTGCTAAAGCAATGAAAAAGCTTTTGTACTTTTGCATTGTGCAAAGCATGTTGATGTGAATATGTGTGAACTAAGCGTTTCACATTTTGTCCAGGGCCTGTTGCAAAATTATTTTTTAGATTTTTGCAGCTTACCTAGGAGGCCATATTTTTCACATGTGCCTAAACAAATTAACAAAATTTATAAATGTAGTTATAGTTGCTTATTAGAATAACTAATACAATTTTAATTACATTTTCCTTTTAACCACATTTGCCAGGTCTGTTGGCGAATTTGCACTGAATTTGTCAATCGTGTTGGCGAATCTGACGTGGCACTGCCACCGCAGCCACGCCAGTCAAAACCGTGGTAGTCCTGTAATATGTTTTCAGACAAGGATATTTTGGTAATTAGTTTCTGTGACAGGGGCAAAAGAGTAAAATTGTCCATAGTTTTTCATAATTCATTTGATGCCTTTACTCTCCTTACATATTAAACTTGACAGCACTAATTAAACCAATTAGACTAATTAGCTTATTTAGACTTATAATCAGCTTAGACTTATTACTGAATTTTACACACATAAAAATTACAAAAACCAAGCAAATAACGTAAACGGAGGGTGTCCCGACTCACCTACAAGTTGTTGATGCAAAAACATTTGTAGTTGGAGTGTTTATTTGACTCGATCTAAACTAGTTAAAATGTTATAAAATGTCGATCTGATTTAATTTAGATAAGTTAAAACTGAATAAACTTTTAATATTACTCTATAGTCATAAAAAAAAAGTTTAATCTATTCTGTATTTAGGTATACTGATCACAATTTTAAATGAGTTAATGAGAGCAATTTTTCTTAACGTGAGTACTTAATTAAATAGAACACTAGAAATCTCTCTAAAATTGCCTTGGGCTATAATTTTAGCCGACCTTAGCAAAAATAAAAAAAAATATATAAAAATGAGTGCATGGCTGAATGCTAAAGATCAATATGATGTCAACACGTGCTATGCAAGGACTAAAATAATGGTTTCGGCTAATCCTCGTATAACACGAGTCCGTATATTTTTTAAATATATATTTTGCAGGTTCTAGACACAACAAAAAATTAGAAATTAGCCACATTTGAAAATGTCAATTAGCTACACTTTTGGAATGTTGATAATTTCAACAGTTGTATGACGTGCTGCATTTTTGGGTTAGGTTTTACTACTAAAATATTGTGGTTTTTTACCCATTTTTAGTAGTGTAATATAACACCTTTTTTAAATATGACAAATAATGATATACTCTTTTCGTTCACTTTTCGTCGTCATTTTTAATAAAACACACAAATTAATAATTATTTAATTAGCATTAAGATAAAAAAATGAGTGTAGGTTAAATTAACCTTAAATAATTAGTACTATAATTATTATGTGTCGTTGAGAGAATAAAAATAATAGGGATATGATTGTAAAAAAAGAATTTAACTCTTTTTAATTTAATTAAATGATAAATAATCTTGAATAAAATTTTGACTAAGAAGTAAGGTTGTTAAAATTGAGATCTTATATAAAATTAGAAGAACAAAATAAAAACATAAAATGTAAAATCGTAAAATTATTTAAATTATAAGATAGTTTAATCCAATTAATTATAGTGAGATCAATAGAAGTAAAATTTTAAGATTTAAATCAAAATCTTAGCGCTAAGAAGTGATAACAAAGAGTAGGAAATGTGAAAAATTGATATACTAGAAGTACACTACTACACACTCAAGGAGACATCTTTTTTGGTGGTACAAAAAGGGAAGTTACTCGTGTGATTATGTTCAAGTGGTTGGCCATATAAAAAGAAGAGACTGGTTTTTTAATTAGTTGCAGAAAGAAGAAAGCAACAGGCCTAGTCTCTCTCTCTCTCTCTCTCACACACAGAGGAACAAAAGGAGGAGTTTCAAACAAACTAGACATTTTTTTGTCTTTATCAGTTATATATCATCATCCTTCTATTAATCTATTTTCTTCATTTCACATACTCAGTTTTTTGCACCAATCATCTTCTTGTGGAGATGGATTACCATTACATTCTTGGAGGGATCATAGCTTCTACTATGTTGTTCCTGCTTGTTCTGCACGGTTATGCAGCAAAGAAGAAAGCCAAAGGCACAGGTTCAACAATACAAGCAGAAAGTAATGGTTATACAAAGACATCAGAAGAAAATGGAATAAGCACTCAACATGTCTATGGAGAAAGCACTGAAATCATCATTGTCGGTGCTGGTGTTGCTGGTGCAGCCCTTGCTTTCACTCTTGGCAAGGTACAAAAGCCTTTTAATTAGTTCCTCCCCCATATATATAAATATGAGTTCGAGAAACCCTTTTGTATGATGTTTAATTTCTTGAGTAATAAGTTTTAACTCATAGCTAAGTATATATTATCAAACAAAATGTTGACGTTGAGGTAAAATGTTAGTAATGTTAAAAGAGTTTATGCTTGATTGTACGGGAAGTTTCAAGAGGTTGGAAAAATATAAAAAAGAAGAATACATTTAATGTTTGAATTAATGTTATTGTGAATGAAATTATACAAGTTGAATCTGGGATACAAATGTAGAAAAAAAATAGTTAAAGGCTTGATAGGATATCTAATCTAGAGATAAAGTTCCCATATCTTTATTTTCTATGGTATATTTTCCCTTCAATCAAATGTCTAGGTAATTTTCTGTGGCATGGAACTATAAATTACTGCCTTTAATTGTCGCTTGTGGACTTGGTGAGAGAGATCATCTGAAAAATATGCTCGAGAGTATGTTATGGATTGTCCTCTTGATTTTTATAATGAATGAAGTTGTACATGTATGTTATGAAGGAATCAATGATCTAGCTATGTGTTTTTTTGTTTTAGGATGGAAGGCGCATACATGTTATCGAAAGGGACTTAAATGAACCAAACAGGATTGTGGGTGAATTGCTTCAACCTGGGGGATACCTCAAATTAATTGAGTTGGGGCTTGAAGGTAAGCAAGAAACATATTAAATATTGAACACATGTAGGTAGGCATATAGATGGATCAAAGATTGATTTTGTGATGAAACAAAATTGAAGTATTTAATCTTTTTAGGTATGAACTGCCCTGCCTATGTTGGTCAAATTCAAGGTTGTTAACAGATGAATGTTATGAGTTGTTTGCAGATTGTGTGGATGAAATTGATGCTCAACAAGTCTTTGGTTATGCTCTTTATAAGGATGGAAAAAATACCAAACTTTCTTATCCCTTGGAAAAGTTCAACTCTGATGTTTCCGGTAGAAGTTTTCACAATGGTCGTTTCATTCAAAGAATGCGAGAGAGGGCTTCAACTCTTCCAAAGTATGATTTTCTTACCAACTTTTGGTTTTGGTATTAACAAATATGTAAGTTCAAAATTTATATTAAAGTTAGATTGAGTTGGTCGTTTGCATTCTCTAATGATCTTATTCTTCCACTAATACCCAGCAGTGTAAAATTAGAACAAGGAACTGTCACATCTCTACTAGAAGAAAATGGAACCATCAAAGGAGTTCACTACAAAACCAAGAGTGGAGAAGAGCTCATAGCAAAGGCTCCGCTCACCATAGTTTGTGATGGTTGTTTTTCCAACTTGAGGCGATCTCTTTGCGACCCTAAGGTAAGGTGCTAGCTAGATAGCTCTTCGGTAATTATATAGAACAATGGTTTATAATCATTCAAAGATGCATTTATTTTTTCCTGTTTGTCTTTGTCTCAACTAGAACTTTGATTGTGTTTACCTGTTTAATTTGTAGTTAATAATTGCTTGACAGATATAACTATATTTCTACAGGTTGATGTGCCATCTTATTTTGTTGGTCTAGTCCTGGAGAATTGTAACCTTCCATATGCAAACCATGGACATGTAATCTTGGGTGATCCTTCACCAATTCTATTTTATCCTATCAGCAGCACTGAAATTCGTTGTTTGGTTGATGTGCCTGGCCAAAAATTACCTTCCCTTGGTAATGGTGACATGGCACGTTATCTGAAAACAGCAGTAGCTCCTCAGGTACATATATCTTTTCATATCTTAGGGTGCGTTAGAATTAGCTTATTTTAAGTTCAAAACTTTTAATAGTCAAAAGTTTTATCAGACAATTTAAGAAAAAAGTGATTATCTCTTAATCAATTACCAAACATGTACTCAGTCTTTCTGAATGATGAACATTCTTACACATTTAAGCTAGATCTTCCATATATTTATTGGCTAATTTGTGTGTTATGTTTCTTGTACTAATGTAGGAAATTGTATGTTTCAGGTACCTCCAGAACTTCATGCTTCTTTTATAGCAGCAGTGGATAAAGGGAACATAAGAAGCATGCCAAACAGGAGCATGCCTGCATCTCCTTATCCAACACCCGGTGCCCTTCTCATGGGAGATGCCTTCAACATGCGCCACCCTTTAACAGGAGGCGGGATGACCGTGGCTTTGTCTGACGTCGTTCTGCTAAGGGATCTCCTTCGGCCTCTGCGCAATCTCCATGACGCTTCCGCTCTTTGCAAATACCTTGAATCCTTCTACACCCTCCGGAAGGTATGCATACAAAATTTTGGTTTGTATCATTCGTTATTTGACACATCAGTTATTATATTAAAAGTGCGCTGAAGGCAAGCGATGATACTAACTCACATAGCAGAATCCGTTAGTAAATGATATTTAGCCAAAAAGAAGGTAACTTGATTGAGAAGGAACTTGGTTTGAGGAAACGTGATTGTGTGGGGCTTGATTTTGTATGCAGCCGGTGGCATCTACAATAAACACATTGGCTGGTGCATTATACAAGGTGTTTTGTGCATCCCCTGACCCAGCCTTCAAGGAAATGAGGCGGGCATGTTTTGACTATTTGAGCCTTGGAGGTGTTTTCTCAGATGGACCAATAGCACTACTCTCTGGCCTGAATCCTCGTCCATTGAGCTTGGTTCTCCATTTCTTTGCTGTGGCTATATATGGCGTTGGTCGCTTACTCATACCATTCCCTTCTCCTAAACGCATGTGGATTGGAGCTAGATTGATTTCAGTAAGTACCCTTTTTTATTCCTTTCAATTTCATACCAATGCTAATCATTTTCTTGCAGCAACAGTTAACCTCATCATGTTTGTGCTGATATTTCAGGGAGCATCAGGTATCATCTTCCCTATTATCAAGGCTGAAGGAGTTAGACAAATGTTCTTCCCAGTAACTGTGCCAGCATATTACAGAGCACCTCCTTCCAATTTGCATAATTAGATGCCACCCGTTTAAGAAGGAAAGGCATAGAATATCACCAATCTTGTTTGCTTCTTTGATGGAATGGTAAAATCATGTTCAAGCTTATAATGAAAACTCGTCGCATCCATATATTCCAGTCCAGAAACTAGCAAATAGTCAATAAACTAATCCAACAAGCACTGCTGAGAGTATTCGCACTAACATGACTAGAACGACACACGTTTTAAATCCAGCTCCGAACTCCTCCATTCGCCACGCAACAAAATGAGCCTGCTTGTAATCATGAAAAACACCTCAAAATCCCAAGAGCGGGAGTTGGTGAATACCATTAGGTAGGAGAAGCTGTTTATATGGCTCCTTCCCAATATCAAGTGAAACAATCACTAACTTATCAATAGCGACGGAAGGAGTTCCACGAGAGGATTGGGGTCGCTGCACTGAGTAAAATAGATTCATTGACCTCGTAAAAATCACAACAAATTCTTGGTTGGCCACTAGACCAACCCATCGCTCATCACTTTTAGGCGCGCGCACACATAATAGTCGTTAGTCTTACTTGGCGAGACTCAATTATTGTGCGCTCAAGAGTGATTTGGTCCTTAGAAATCACATCACCGGAATAAATATCTCTGCTATTAATCCAAAAATAAAATAATAAAGTGCGATTGCTACCCAATGCTTAGAAGTTACTGTGATCAATGCAAAGTCCAACAAAATTAAATTGCCAAACTCATTAAGCAATTACCATTACCAATTTACCATACCTTGTAGAAGAAACGGTGAAAGAGAGAATCCTGGAAGGTGGGTGATGATGAAGAAGTCAAGGATTGTCTTGTGGCGATTTTTCACTTAGCTTGGTGTTGATCTCCCTGATTTTGGACTCTCTTCCCATCATCATTCAGCCCAATCCAAGTTTCTACCGGAGCAGTCTCGTCGTTCCCTGCTCTCTCCCCTTTCCCAAGTGGGAGTGAAAAAAAATTGGATGGGTTCTAACTTAGTGTATTTTTTCTTCTTCCATAATTATTTT
This sequence comes from Nissolia schottii, assembly GCA_003254905.1. Classification (NCBI taxonomy): domain Eukaryota; kingdom Viridiplantae; phylum Streptophyta; class Magnoliopsida; order Fabales; family Fabaceae; genus Nissolia; species Nissolia schottii. The sequence goes on from QANU01043002.1 coordinate 844,860, forward strand.
TGCACCAATGGAACCTTTTTTTACACAAAGATAGTAATGGAACTTTTTTTATTCACCCTATTCCTTGAACTCATCCTTTCGTTTCACCGAAAGCAGGAACAATTACTACATCCTAGGCTCAATTGCTTCCTTCCATAGTTCTTTCTACAGCTAAACAAGGGAAAATGGGCTCTTTCCTCTTCATTTCCTTTCTTTCTCTTACCATCGAAGTGAATGAAAATTGATTTATGTTTGGTTTCAATGAAAGTAATTTGATGTAAATTGATTTATGTCTTGTAATTCGTATAAAAGTGATTTTCACATCAAGTAATAAATTTTTAATTCTTCTAAAAATAATTTTAAGTGCTAAAATTAATTATGAGAATCACTCTTAACTATAAATCAAACAATGAGAAATAGGAGGATTGATTTTAGTGTCTCTCAATTTATTTTGAGAGACTCAAACTTAAAAACCATAAGTGGTTGAAGTTGTTGTTTTCTATTTTTTTTATATAATAAACAAAATTTCTTTTAAAAAAAAGTTTAATGACCCTTATAAATTAAAAAAATACATCAAATTATAAAAACAAGCAAGATCACTCGACATTTTGAATTAACTAAGTTTTATAATTTTGTTTTTTGTCCAAAAATTATCATTGCCTAAGCATCTTTTATATCAAAAATCAATTAAAAAAAATGCTACATTTTGCAAAATGAATTAAATATCTTTTAGCCACATATATTGCTCTATTTTTATTTCATAACCAAACTATGGTTGAAACTATTGATACTTCCGGTTAAGAATGAAAATAGAGTAATCGAGACTAGGTTTTGGCTTAAACGAATTTTATCATTATTCTAAATATGCAGTGGAAGTTTATCCTATTAGCATGACGTGCATTTAATACATTGGAAGCTTTACAAATTTTCATTTCTCATCTTTTAACAATTGTTTTTAAATTACTTGTTACCAAAATTCAGATATTTATACCACATTAAAATAATAAATAATGAATATTATTAATATAAATTTATCTATATTATTCAACATTCAATCTCTCATAAAAAAATTATTCAATATTCAAAAACACATAATTATGTCATAAAAATATTAAGTTTTAATTATGATGAATTAAAATTTTATATAAAAATAAAATACAATCAATTAAAAGTATTAAACAATTTACAATTAATCTCTAAATCAAAAGAGAAAAAATAAAATAAAATATAAAAAATGATGCTACATGTGCACTAATATCGTATCAACCTACCTTTGTCATTATTTTAAATGCATATTAATTCATTAATAAAATAATTACTTTCCACTTATCTATTAATTATGAATATTTTTATTATAATTAGTTGGCACACATTTTGTTGCCCATATTGAACGTACAAAACGTCAATAAGTTATATTACCGAGAGAGAAAGAAAACAAAAAGATTGAAGAAGAGATCGGTGGAAGAAGCCAGACGCAGACAAGGGAAATAGGTACGTTCCTTTCCGCCGATTATTTTCCCAATTTGTATTTTCATGTTTCTTCTCTAACTCAAAAGATTTCAACTTTGATGTGCTATTTGCCCTCCGATTCCTTTTATCTGCAAAACTTGTAATTTTTTGTTCGACGCGTTTGTTGGGTGAAATTTTACACCCCGTATAGATGGGAACCAGTTCGGGAGATGGTGGAATTACGGGGTTTAAGGAAATCTATGATATCAAACTAAATTCAATTCCTTTATGTATTATTGTGGGTGTCACTGTTCCCTTTGCCATGAATACCTCAAACCCCCAGATTTTCACGAATTTGATAATTTTTATTTTTTTATTTTAGGGTTGGAACACTATTATGTAGATGACTTTGTTTTAGTTTCCTTGCGTTATGTTCTTGGTTCCCCAATTAGGTTGGGCAGCATTTTCTGGTGAATTTTAGGGATCAAATGTTAATGCTAATTTGAGTGCTACCTTTTATATCCTAAAAACTCCTTGGTATTGAAGTTTGATTTGAAGTGGAGAAATGTTTCTTGGTAGGGTCTTTTTCTGCATACAAGCAAGCATCTAGTGAAGAAGATTGAGTAGTACTTGTAGCATTGAAAGATTCTTCGATTAATATTTTGCTCTGGGAGAAATTTGGGAACTTAACAATGTAAGTAATATATATGAAATGATAATTGTCTTTGCTGCATAGTTGTTCCTTCTCTCCTTCCCATCGCAAACAGGACACCGCCCTGAAGTTGATTCATAATTTGCTCTTCTTGTTATGCATTCAATGAAAGTATCACTTATTGTTTTCTCTCTTTGTTTTTGGGTGATATGATCAGCCACTTAAATGGATCTGGAGACTGAAAACAGATTAGCTGCTATGCTTATGAGGGAAGCATCTGAGCTGCGGCGGCAATCTGAACAGGAAGGTGTTCTGGCTTATCTCCATAAGCCCAATGTAAGGAGTCGGCCAAATTCACGATTTCTTACTGCTACTGTACGTGGGGTCCAACAAGGTTAGACCTTGGTTATTATTGCTCTAGATTGCCTTGTGTTCTAGGGCTGTTCTTTTGAGGAAGTTTTCTCATTGTGCGGGAAACAACGGCTATATTTCTGATTCACATTTTGAATTTTCCTGATTTTATTAAATATAAATATAAATATAAATGTCGATCAGTTGACCTGTTTGGTGAATGCTAGCTATGCCATTAGAGTTTAGAACAGTTCTTATTCTTCAACTTTTGGGGGTTTGGAAAGGGCAAGGAGGGAAACACTACCTGTTTACCATTGTAGGGTACCAATGCCTTTTACTTTTTACTATAATAGGTTCTACTTCAAGTCCATAACATGTAATTAAGGGCATCCGTTGCCGTTAACAAGACCATGTTGCTAAATTTTCTTTGTAGCATGTTTCAATACAGCTAAATTATTATGCAATGAGCCAGTATGGCTTAAAGGAAACTCATGATTACTTTACCAATGTTGTAAATTGAAATTTAATTTCATTTATTGAGTGTGAGACAGTCAAGTTGCCATCCTCCTCCTGTGTTGTGTAGTGTTGAACATTATGATTGATGTCTGGGTTGTGCTGATAGTTTATATGTTTTGTTTATGAGTTCCTTTTGGTGCTTTGTACCAGCAAATCGATCCGTGGAAGTGAATGAGATGTGGCGAGTGCGACAAAAAGAATTGGAGCTGGATAAACGGGTTAGAGGAACATCAAAAGATAAAAGCTGCAGTGACAGAAGCCATAGGGATGGGAACTCGTCAAGAAGCCCAGGAGGACATGCTGCTTTTGATAACAGTGGTAATGCCTCTGCTTCTGGCTCAAGTAAACGAGGGCATTATACAGAATCAGAAGGTCTGAAGGATGAAGAGCTTGAGGAGTTTCTTCAATCGAGGTATTGTTGCTTTCTCTTGCATTGTGATGTTTTATTTGCACGCATGTCTTCGCATAATCTTGTTTATTTTTACTGAAGAAACTCCATTTGGGAGCAGGACCAAGCGAGGCAGAGGTGCTGTTGGTCCCAGAATGGATGAGACTGGGCCTTACCTTCGACCTCATCCAGATGGGGAGGCTAGTCCTACTCATGATGTGAGGGAGCGTCGTATTGTTTATGGTCCGGAGAGGCCAGCATCTCTGAAGTTGTACGAATCTTCTGAAGAGGAGTTTCATGAAGAAAGGCAGAAAAAGTGTAGAAAGTCTCACTCCGCCAACTTGGAGAAAGAGCATTCCAAGAAGCGCAGGTCCAAAGAGAAATCAAAGCACAAGAAAAAGAGGAGGAAGGAGAAAAATTGTAAACATCATCACTAAGGGATATTGTGTAATTTTATTTTCAAGCAGTTGAGGGGTGGAACTTGGCTGGCACTTTGGATGAAAGTCTCATTTGTACATTGTACAGATATTTTCTGCAACATCAACTGCAATTTCAGCAAGATTTATCCATTCTGGTTCGTGGCCATAGTATGCAAGCAATTATTACTATTGTTTAAGTTCCATATGTTTGCAATTAACTGGCTTATTAATGTTCCATAGATAGTACATAGTTACATAAAGTCCGCAAATCTCTGTAGGGTCAGCACCAAAAAGAAAATTTCTGTAGGGTCATTCATATTAGTTACATATGCAATCAACACAAACAGCTATCTATTAGGTAAAGCACTTAGTGATTTGCTGGCATATCTCATTGCCTTGCAACAAAAAAATAATATCAAATCATGTACATCATAAAAAAGAAAGTTTTGATGTAAACATGTGAACAATAAGCTTTAGCATTACTACTTTCCATAAGGATAATGACATGTCACGTTCCAATCACATTCTAGATGTTATGATTATAGTCACGAGTCTTCGAAATGGTGATCAGTCTCATCAAAGATCTCCTCCTACACACAAATATTGTTGTCAATATACAATAAAGCTTTATACAAGATTTCAAGAGTAACTAAGCTTTGTTCAGAATGACTGTTAGTACCTGTAGAAGCTCTTCAATAACATCTTCCATTGTGATTATTCCAACAGCTTCTTCTTCTTTTGGGGGCTTTGGAAGTGGATTCCCATCTATCTCCAAAATATCTGAGTATATGTGTTTTGACCATTTTCTGCTCCTTGAACCACTCCTATTAGAATTTGATTTTGTAAGGCGTTTCCACTTGTGTATTTGTTGTTGCTTCCTGGCTCTCAAAACACTCTCTTGTGAAGGCTTTTCAACATCAATATCCACCTTCACATCTCTCACCGAATCTATTTAACATTCATGAAAGAAAAACCCAAGTTTCAATATAGAAATCCAAACTAGATTTTAGCAGAAGATAAATAGATTAAATGCATGTTAGGAAAAATGTTTGGGGCATAGAAATCGATTCTGCCGAGCAGAGAAGTGAGTATTTTTCACTTATGGGGGCGCATAGAATCGATTCTAGGCGGTGCCCACCAGAAATCCAAACACACACTAGCTTGATTGTTATAGCATGTGCTTATACCAATGACACTATTGTGTGAAGACTGCTGCGCTGTCGCTCCACGCCGTCTGACAACAACAGCCATGTGGCTGAAGCCTTTCTGGAACTCATTCAGAATATCATACAGTGGCATTGTCTCAGGAACCCTGCCAATATCATGTAGTAATATTTAGATATGAATTTATGTTCTTATAATGCTACTAACTACTAACTTCAATAGGCTATAAAAACTACAGAGCATTTACAACGGTGTACCTTGGAATTCTGCGTATGGTTACATTCTTCACAGGCACTTCATCTTCTGGGTCAATTGTCAATATATTCTTGACCTATAATCAAGAAGCATGCATGCTTAAAACAAAAGGTAATGTAAAGCAATTTTATAGTGGCGTGTTTAGATTTCCGTTGTGATGGTTAAGAATCAATTTTGCAGACTTAGAAGTGAGGAATTTTCACTTTTGCTAGGGCTCAAAATTAATTTTAAATGTGTCTCACCTGAAAACCAAACGTGCAACAAAATGCTAAAGAAAAGGAACACATCGTATACCAATATAAGTCCAATGATGTTTGAAGGCTGCTCATAATAGACTGGGACTCTGCTATGCCCTTTCTCCAATATAAGATTCATCAGATCCCTGCTCAATAATAGGCATTTAATTATATGATATAGAAAGTTGTATAAGATAACAAAAGCTTGCTTGCTTGCATTTTATTAATTTTTGTTTTTTTTGGTGAGACACTTTACCTATCAAACTTAGCATTGATACAAATAGAAAATATTTCATTTATAGGAGTCATGGCATCAGTGGCTTTCTTCTCAGTGAGTTCAAGGGCCCCAGAAATGATAGTTGTTTCATCGTGTGTCAGTTCCCCACCTTTTCCAGCCTATAATGTAGTAATTCATCATGGAACAGCAACAACAAACACAAGTAAGCATGAATGTCTCAGCGAAAGAAGTCTGAATAACCAAAAGAAAAGTAACTAAGGGTATATTTGGTTGATGTTTTAATTTTTTGTTTTTAAATTGTTTCATGTTTTTAAGGAAAGAATGTTATTTGTACATACTTATTGAGTGTGTCCATCAACATTCGACACTAAGACATACATGTAAAATAGTGGAGATTTCACGTTTATGAGTGAAAATCAGATATATTGACACTAAAAGTAAGAGCATTGTCGGTCACAACCACCTTAATTCTTGCTCATTAACGTGAGATCACTGCTGTTTTACATGCAAGTCATCGATGTCCAAATAACAGAACTCATATCTCAACCTAAAGCATTATGTAGCACTGATACAAACCTCATTGCCATGCAAAGTTACAAGTGTTTTCAATTCAGCTCTCCGGAAAAGGGATTTATGCCGATGTCCTAACATAAAGTCCAATACCTACAATACCGCATATATAAATGCACAAACAGCTCAGAAAGAAAATAAGTCAAGAAATAAAATCAACAACAAAAATAAAATCTGATCAAGGTCTACTCAAATGAAACTACGAAAAGATAATGAGAAAACTTATGCTGAACATGTATGTCACCTACCTTGCTAATTGGAAAAGCAATAGGAGAACATATCCACACAAGAACACGAACAACTGGAGCCACTTTTGCACCAATTGCTAAACCATGCCTAGTGCAAATTGACTGTGGTATAATCTTCACAAAAATGTAAATGGACATGTCAGAGAACCTTCACATAATTGCTATGAAGTGTATTGTATTTAAGATGTATAAGGAGAAAACAGAACTATCTCACCTCACCAAACAGAAGAATTAATGTCACTGACATGAGGATAGCTCCCACCTTATTGACAAGCTTATCAAGAAAGATAGGAAGTGCCTAACAGAAGCAGCAAAAATATATTAGCTTGATCTCTTTTAGTAATTATAATAACACGCTCTTGCACAAGCTTTTAGTTGTATGATATGTACCTCCATGGCTAGTGCATTGCAAATTAGAAGGGTGCAAAGCAATAAATGTTGGTTTCTCACAACAGGCAATATCTTCGCTGCAAAATTACAAACAAATCACATAATATAAGTCAACAATGCTTCAGTTTTGATGTACATGAGAAACTCCATGACTAATGAACATTTCTTCTTGAATTCCGGGTTAGAACTTAATTAGAATGCTTTCCGCTCCAACATTAATGAGTTTCCAAACTACAAGTCTAAGGAATTTTGTGTTCACATTAATACATGAAATTAAGAGTTAATGCTTATTTTGATCTCTGAAATTGTAAGTACGAGCCACTTTGATTCATGAAACTCAAAAATTGACCTTTTAATAATTGAAATTGAAATTGTTGTTACAACTTTATTTAATACGATAAACTAGTAAAAACGTAACAAACTAGATTATGAAGCACTAACTTGACCTGTACTAATAATTTTACAGATTAAAAAGTCAATTTTTAAATTTTAAAAACTAAAGTGACTCACTTAAAATTTCAATAATCAAAACGAACGTCTACTCATGAAATTAATGTGAGAAATACCTGCATGCCTGCGATCTAGAGGGGTACCAGACTTAACAAGGACCTCAAGATCAACAAGGCTTAAGGACATGAGGCCTAAGGTGAGGCCTGACATCAATCCAGCAAAAATCACCAACAGCACTACCACAGCTATGTCTATGAAGAACTTTGTTTCACAGCAACTAACCGCCGCAGCCTCGGCCATTGAATTGAATTTGAAGACACTCCACTCACACACACACACTCTTCAACTTCTTGTGTTGTTGTTATTGAACCAATCCTTGAGTAAGAGAGAGCAGAAGCTCCAGAACCTCCATTGCTATTAAAGGGATGCCAGCTATGTCTAGAAAGGTCGTTTATTTTATTGTTTTATTCTTCTTGGGGTGCAATAGAAAAAGTGTTGTTTGAGAGTGCTTGTTTCACACTGAAGCCAAATCCATGCACTATGCTCTGTTGTGTACTATCTCTCTGTTGCTGCCTTCAGGGCGGTGAGAGGAGATCACCATCGATAATAGAGCTCACAAGGGACCCACAACCACTACTAATTTAAGAGAAATGTCCATAAATCTTTAAATTTATTCTTAAGGTTTTCGTGTCAAGTTCATTTTAGGTTATTAAAAATATTAAATTTGTTATTAATACTGTTATAAGTCAATTAAATTAATCTTTTGAATCAATCAAATTAGTTTAATATTTTTGATAAGAACTAACTTTATCAGTTACTAACTTTATGAATAAATTTAAAAATTTTCTCAATATATTTATTGATTTATTATAAGACATTGTACCAACTTACAATATACTTATCATTAGATTAAATCTTATTAAGATATAAATTCCTTTAAACTATCATTTAAAAATAAATAAATTATAAATTGATAAAATAGTGTTTCATAATAAATGACTCTAAATAACATAACTCTAAAATAAAAAGAGTTGGCACATGGTAATATTTTTGGGATAATGCCTCCTCATGCCAACAATTGTTCTCCCATGGTTCTTTATTCGCTCCGATCCTTCTGGCTTTTATTAAAAGCAATGGTTGATCATCTCACACCACCACGTGTGAGAGATATAAATGAGAAACTGGACATTCTTATTGGAGGGATTCTGTGTTTGTCTATGATAGACATGTATGATGTACAGGGGTACATAAGTATTTGATTGTCTCATGGGTATAGAGTTTCTATGTGATTTTTTGTCTATGAAATTTCATTTTCTGGTACAAGTCTTTTCTTTAACAACGACAAACTTTTGTCATTGATATCGTCTCCATTGTGGCATAACTCCTGACACATAAAAAAAAGATGCTTCGGGACGGCCATCAAAGATGTCCACAAAGCATGCTTGGGTTCTCATATTTAGAACATTCAAATTATGGTTCTTTTTTAAATATGATTTTAGTCCTTCTAAATTTAAAAGTTTTGTATTTGATCTCCAAAATTTTATTTTATTAAGAATTAATTTCTTAAAAAAAATTTGGTAAGTTTTAATCTCCACTGTTAGAAGAAGACATTAATTGCTAACACGTGACGTGTCATATGACACATTTAACAGTCACGTCAACGCTTAACATTTTCTTCTAACGGCATGGACTAAAAACTATAATAAAAATTCAGAAACCAAACACAAATTTTTAATTTTACAATGACTAAAAACATAATAAAATTTTTTTCATAAACTATTAAAAATTGCACCATGGAAATGATAAGCAAGTCGGTCTTTGTGGTTTGTGTACAGTAAGTAGTACTGTTTACGAATTTATGAATATATTCTGTACAATTCGATTCGATTCCTTGATTTCGGACCATATTCATCTAAGCATGAAAAGGAAGGTGCTGCTAGGAAAAATGCTTACATGGAACATTGTGTGAATGACACACTTCCAATCCCATTTTTTTGGCTTTATTTTTTTTTATGTAATTCATTGTTGTTAACGGATTTCTTAAGGGCCAGAGTATTAAAAAAAAAAAAACCGGAGACAATAGCTTATCATTGACGATTTTAAGCTAATATTCTACATCAAACTTTTTTTGGTTACATAAAGTAATATTCTACATCAATCTAGTGCTGGTAAAATAAGAATACTGTTTCTATGTATGTGTAAAATTATGTATAAATTAAGTGAAGTTAAATGAAGGTACAAGTTCTCAAGATCCTGTTCTGAGGATATAAATCAAAACTCTAATTACGCAATTATCACTAGTGAAAAAAGCCACTCAAGTGGATTAAATTACGCGCACGTGCATGATAGCTGATTCAAGTTGCACTTTACTATCATGCACTCATGGTGCGTAGCAGCCCCTTTTCCAGTCCAATCGAACTCACTCAATCCAACTCACTCAATACCTTTTCCATCAAAATCTTTTCACACTTCAAAATATAATATATAAAAAAAAAAGTTAATATTTAAGTTGTTCATAAAAAAATATTTCAGTGTTAAACTTATCTCTAAAATTATTAAAATGTGAACTTAATTATTAAAAAAAAATTTAGATTAATTTAATCCTTTCATTAAAAATTTTTAAGATCTAACATAGACAAAACAAAAAAAATTATGAGTTAAGTAGATCCATTTTATTTTCATTGATCAGGTTGACATTAATTTTTTTAAAGATTAACGTAGATATTAACTCATTTAAACAAATAAATAGTGCTTAGATCCACTTGAGAAAAATAATTACACAAATTACGAAAAAAAAAATTTAAAAAATTGAAAAACAATAAAAAAATAAATAAATATCGATGGATCCAAATCCAAGTCTTTTAGATTTCACCGCTTTCTGACTCTCACAGACTCTCACACAAGCTCACAGATCTGATCTGAGTGGTGTGACTCAAGAGATCTTAACTTTCTTTGATTTCTTATCAGTATCTTCAATCAGGTAACCATTTCCCCCAAATTCTTCAATCTTCTGTTTTCAAAGCTTACCCACTTTGCTTCCACTCTTGATTGTTGAATGTTGCGTGCTAAAGTTTACATTTTTATTCTTTTGTCATTTGTGTTTGTTAGCTTCTTCAATGGATCGTATGAACTTTGTGGTGTAATTTTTTAAGCTTAGCAGCTTGAGGTCTTTTTTTACCCCTTTTTTATTTAGAGGTTGTTGGAATCAATGATTGATGCGTTTGTTTATATTATGATGAATTAACTGGAAATAGCCTTAACTTGCCCTTTTTTTGCCAAGTCAATTTATTCTATGGAAAGATGAAAAAAAAATGTGAATTTTGCTATATGGAGTTTGATGAAAATGTTAGTCGAGTTTTGCTGTATGTAACTTAAGTTCTTAGCACTGCAAAGTATGGTTATTTGTTAGTGGCTCTGGCTGAGGGAGAAACATATCTATAGGAAATCAAGTTGAACAGCAGAGACCTATAGAGTTATACAATTCAAAGTAATGAGTGAAAAACAACCTGATGAAATATAAAATTGGTCTCTTTATTTATTGGAAGCACAACAATTGAACATGTTGCTAAAACTTGTACTAGGTTTGAAGGCTCATTGCTATTATCATGTCAAGGAGGCCTGTTAATCCTTCACGTCGGATAGGTGATGGCGGAAGTATACCATTTGTGGCCTCTATTCAGTCCAAATCTCGCAACTCTCCCATACTATCTATTGGGCTTGTTGTCGTGGTAAATTTTCTTTGAAATGTGTATCTCATTACCGAAATACTCTCGTATCATTACATTTGTGTGCAATATTTCTATACGCTTGTTAGATGTACACTCTTTTTGCATCAAACAGATACTACATTTATGAATATTTTCTTCTTGATCTCCCCCATTCCTATCTCATTATTTGGTTTTCAGGTGAGAACACCTAGAATCAATTCTGGTAGCCACCAGAAGTGAAAATTTCTCACTTCTAGATCTCTAGAATTGATTCTGGGTATTCCTACCTAAAAACCAAACATGCTATATGGATTTCTCAATTTATTATATCTGGTATATTTGTCACTACTTGCTTTCAAGTTGCATATCTAATAAGTGATATTTGCAAATTTTCAGGGTGCAATCCTTCTGATTGGTTATTGTTATAGCAGTTCAGGTTTGTAACTCATGTGTTAACACAAAGTCTGGAACCCGTTAAAGAAAGGATCTTTTCATCAAAGAATGAGAGGATTTGAATTTGTAACTTTCTAAAAGCAGAACACAGGTTTCATTGGCAAGAAGAAGAAAATGATCCATTTAGATCAGATCTCAACCTGCCATGATTGTGTGTTCGAATTATCATATTCAGCACAATAAAATCTATGTAAAAATGATTGTAACAAAAGAATCTATGTAAAATGAAAAGAAAAACTGGCTAACATCACTGCATGAACTGACAATGAAGATATTGTGTCGAGAATTTGCATTTGCTTTAAAGTCCCAATGGTACTGATCTTTGCTACGATTTGTTTGGTCACATGGCAGGTGGGGCTAGGAATGAAATCAACGATGTAGGTAAACTTGAAGGTAAATTCTTAAACTTTCATTTTGCTATGTAAAATCTTAAGCTTCCGAATCAATTTTCATATAGAACAGCATAGGTGTTGTTCATATGAAGCTGATTTGATATCTTATTCTTATTTCCTCTAAATAGGCTCTTTATTTTTTTTTTGTTATAAACTCTAAATAGGCTCTTAATCCTCTTGTTAATTGCCAAAGCAAATGTGTAAAGATACACTACTAAGCTTCTGGGCTGCACATCTTGATCGCGCCCTTATGCTAGTTGCAGAATGTGCCTTGTGGATATACTTGAGGTGTGCTTAATTTTAGTGCCATGGCATCTGAAATTCTCTCTAATTCTTGCAATAATTTAGATACAAAGAATCAATTTTATACTTTGCACTTTGTTTCTATTATTTGCAAAAGTGAAATTATGTTGGGGTGAGCAAGTGAGGAATGGAGCCTCATTGAGTGAGAGTTGAGTCAGAATCAGATATAGTTCTCTTGTCCTACATTGTTTATGAACAGTTGGTGTATTATATTCCCTTGCTTGGGAATTGATGATATGTATCTTAATCTGTACGTTAGAAATTATTAATGTCTTGTCTTGTTACTACAAGTAGGTACAATTTAATTGAAATTTAATGTAGAACTGCTGATTTCATGTTTTGGCTAGTGAAAATCCCGCAGAAATTCAAACAGCTCTAGTGTGCATATGCAGGTGGTATGTCCTGCGCAGCAGAAGTTCTACAAGCATTGCCCATTTTGAAGAAAGCGTATGGAGACAGTCTGCATAAGGTTTTGCATGTTGGGGCTGACTCTTGTTCTGTGGTATCTAATTTGTTAAAAGAAGAGGATACTGAAGCTTGGGGAATAGAACCATACGAGTTAGATGAGGTTGGTGCAAATTGCAAGAGTCTTGTACGCAAGGGCATTGTGCGCGTAGCTGACATAAAGTTCCCCCTACCCTACCGTGCAAAGTCATTTTCTCTTGTCATTGTGTCAGATGCATTGGATTACTTATCTCCACGATACCTGAATAAAACCCTGCCAGAGTTGGTGAGGGTATCTGCTGATGGCGTGGTCGTCTTTGCAGGTACATCCTCTGATGAAATTTCTGTTCTTCCTGTTTTTGGTTCTATACGTAATACGTTGGAACTAGTCTAGAACTGCATTCACACTGGGCAGTTACTTTGGCTAGCATAGGTGTTTGGCTTCTTAGGGGTTATAACTGATGCCAGTCATTCTTCGGAATAACAATATTGCATGTGTACCTACTTCAAAATGAAAAGATCTTGTATGAAGGTCTGCACACAAGCCAGTCCCATAAACAATGAATGTGATAAAATGATGTGGCATTCTTTCAATGTCTTTGAATCACAATTTTTTTACTTATAATTTCCACAGATAATCTTGGATGTTATAAAAGATGAAGTTCTGGTTCACCTTTGCCTTTTGTCCTGACTTCTCATTTTTATTCATAGGTTATCCGGGTCAGCAGAGAGCTAAAGGTGGAGAAGTAGCCAAATTCGGTCGACCTGTAAGTGGCTTGTATTTATTGAATTTGATATCTTCTTGTCATCATAGGCTTTTATGTTGGCTGCCTGCAGCTTTGTTGGTGTTAGAAAGACGATGAAACTACCCTCACATGATTGCAAATTAAACAATTTTTTTTTTTTATCTTAGGGGGGCAATTCATTTACTGGGGAAATATATTGGCGGTTAGAGTGACATATTTGGACAAATTTCTTATAATAATAACAATTTTTTTTATGGAAAAGGATTTTATTAGAAGGGAGGAAGAAAGGAATGTATGTTATAGGCTTTGGAAATTGTAAGCGTGGTTTGAGTCATGATGGCAGAAGGAGAAAAGATGAATTGGATTCATAGGGAAGTCAATTGGTGATAGATTTTATTTAACAAAATGTACCATCGTTTCTAGTTTGGCTTTAGTGGAATTCTTTCATTGATTAAAAATAGGTCGATTCCATGGGCAATATCAAGTCGAGTTAATTTGTAGATCAAGCTCGATCCGGAAGAATATGAATATGCGTTTCCTTGACATTATTTTCATATTGGCGTACTTGTGATGAATTGTTTTCCTTTACATTAATCAATAATGTACCAAAAAAAAAAATCAATAATTGCCTAAGAAGTCTAATTCTAGTGTTGTAGCTTTGTTATCCAAATTCATGTCAAGAAAGCCATGCTTCTAACTCATCTCCTTTTTGGGGACTTGATTTTCCTTGTTTTGAAGGCCAAATTGCGCAGCTCATCGTGGTGGATAAGGTTTTTCGTTCAGACAAACTTGGAAGAGAATGAAACCGCCGGCAAGAAGTTTGAGCAGGCTTCAGCCAAGAAAGCATACAAGCCAGCTTGCCAAGTTTTTCACCTCAAATCATACCCATGAATTCTTTTTCACGGTCTTGTTTTTAAACTCTTCAATTACTTTATGTTTAGAAACCATGGTGATATATATAGGCAAGGTCACCATGAGCACCCGAAGGGTAAAAAAGTTCCATATATTTTGGTTGAAGTTATAGCCATGTTTTGATATTCCAAATTACCATAATGATTAGATATTAGATTCATTTGTGTATTTTCTTTGTAACCCCATTGTATTGTAAACCATTTGATAGTGTTATGTATTGGTTTCACGGAAGTTGTTTGTTTCTTCAGTGTTTATAGGAAAATCGCTATAATTTGACAGGTTTGTGATGTTTCATGACTTTGATTAATTATTAATTATTAACTTTCTTTGAAGAGTGTTATATTGTCAAAGTGCAATAGGTTTGTGTGTGATTGAATATTTGGTAGATTAGTCGAGAGTTACAAGAAATCAGCTAGTACATGCCAAATACATGGAATTAGTGCTAATTTTCACCAATGCCTTGCTAATGAGTAAGTTCCACTTGTTTCAAACATGCATCCATTGCAATTTATCTGAATTCTGAGGTTAATATTACAAAATCATATCCCTTTATTTTATTTAAATCTAATGGTGCAGATTGATCCACTTATTTAACTCACGTGAGGCACTCTCATCCCTCAATATCACTCCATTCCTCTGCACTTTGCACAACATTCGTCCCCTGTTACGATAAGAAACAAAAAGGACCTTTAGAAAAAGAAAATCAGCCAACAAGAACCCCCTATTTCCTTCCATCATCTCCTGCTAAACGTTTTACCGACGCTCAGGATTAGAGCAGAATGCTCCACTGCCAAAAGCATGTAGCTGCGGTTTAACCGCCGCGAAACCCTATTTATGACCGCCACTAGATGGTTATTTTGCTGTAGTGTCCCTACACATCTCTCCCTCTCAGAGCTCAGGCTCTTCGGCCACCATTACGCTTATACCTTGAGTTCGTTTAGTTTAGTTTAAGCTTTTTAAAAATTTATTTTTACCGGAATTTTTTTTATACATTTTTTAGCTAATTAAGTATCGTTTACCCTTTTTTGTTATATTTTATTGTGTAAAATAGTATTTTTAGAATACCTGCATATACATGTAATGTAAAGAGGTGGATATCCGTGAAAAATAGGAGGTGAAGGCCATAGTGCCTTTAAAAAAACAGAGGTATTAAAATTAGTTTTTTTTTTCACCTAAGTATTATATTTAAATTTACTTATTTTTTTCCTTTTATTTGATCTAAGTATCATTATTTTCAGACATAATCATCTTTTAATCTAAATAAAGAGTTTGCATGTTAAAATAGCTATTATTTAAAAATAAAAGATTTTAAATTTTAAGAATAAAATTTAAGGTCAAATTAAGATAAACAAAAATAAGTGAATTTAAATATTATAACAATGTTTAGGTAAAGAAATAGATGAATTTATAAAAAAAATCACTTAATTTGATTAATTTAAAAAAATGTATCATATTCTTATTTTTTGAGAGGTGACCGTAACTTCTACCACATAGGGATAGAGAAATTTCTCCCCGGAGAAAGGGAGCAATTATAGAGGGAGTACCACCCAACCCTTGCTATCTCTGTATGCAGCCATACAATTCAAAATAATGATTGGAAAGCATGTAACGAAATATAAAAGCAGAATCTTATTTAATTTATTGGAAACATCTCAATTGAGCCTCTATTGCTAAAACTTGTTCTACGTTTTTTTTGCTAAAACTCGTGCTATAAGTTCAAAGGCTCGTTGCTGTTATCATGTCAAGGAGGCCTGTAAATATATGTGTGGCCTCTATTCAGTCCAAATTTCGCAATTCTCCTGTACTATCTATTGAGCTCAACCAACAAAGTCATAAATGATTAGATATACTTACTTTAGTGATTTTGAGGCCTCAAATGAGGATTAATTATTGTCAATATTAAACACTTTCTGAATCATAAAAAAGAATTCTATTGGATTCATTGTCGTGCGATATTTCTATATGCTTGTAAGATGTACCATTTTTTTTTTCATTTTTTTTGTATCAAACAGATCCTACATTTGTTAACATTTTCTTCTGGATCTCCCCCCATTCCTAACTCATTATATGGTTTTCTCAAATTATTTTATCCTGTACATTTCTCATAATATGCTTGCTTTCAAGTTTACAGTTTGCATATCTAATATATAATGCGATATTTGCAAAATTTCAGGGTGCAATTTTCATGGAAATGCCATTGTAAACTATTTGATAGTGTTCCGTGTGTTTTGTTTTCACAAAAATTCCAACATTATATATATGCTGGTGACAAAAATTCATTCTTTCCACTATTAAGTAGTTATCAACTTTGCTCCATTGATACGGTATATGTTGGTATATATATTTCCCACACGTACCAAGAGTGTGGTGCAGTTCAACTAAGCTAGAGTTAGTTAGCATTATAGAATAGCAATGATACATACTTGTATATTACTTAGAATTCAGAATGTGAAGTTAATCTTCCATCCACCATCTCGAAGTCTCTCTTTCTCTTAGCTTCTCACTCACATACGTGTTTCTTATCGTAGTGAATAGATGCTACGTTCTAACCATTGTTGGTACATTTAATCTAAGATTAATATTATTTGTACACTTAAAAAATAGTCACTTATCAGTCACTTAAATAGATAAACAAAAATTATTAAACAAAAAAATAAATATTATACAATAGATAAATAAATAGTCACCAAACATTTTTTTACGTGTCTTGTGCATGTATTAGTTTAAATTACTATAAAATAAAAAAATAAGCATTGTCACTAAACATTTTTGCGTGTCCATGCAGCGTGTTTAACATTATTCATTTTTTGTGTTTGATAATATTTTTTTTATTTTATAATTTTTTTATTTGACTGTTAAGTAACAATTTATAAGGTCTACAAATAAATTTTTTTTTAATGTAATTAATGCGTGTATGACCTAATAGAAAATAACTAGAGGGTTCATGCATAAGTTGTCCGAGGAAAAGACTGAACGGAGTGGTGTATATTTGGTAGCTTGATACAATGGAACTGAAAAAACACGTGATTATGTGGTGGTACACGGGCAGAGCTAGAAATTTAGGAATGAAATTTATTTTATAGAAGTATAACATATAAAACAATGAATAAAATATAAATTACAAAGTATATATATCTTATAAGTTCAATATAACTTGTATGTCACATGTACAAATAGTGCTGTATTATTTGGATTTATTATATATGGGAAACCACGCTAAATTATATCATATATATTGTTAAATAAAATTTTAATGAAATTTACACACAATAAAATTTCACTTAATGGTAAATAGGTAGTAAATCGACATAATGTCCTGTGTATAGCAAGTACAAATAACCTTTCTTTAATGTAATTATAGCACGAGATATAGTTATGTAAATTGTAGTTATTGTCAATTATGGATCATACTTTAATGGTTTATCAATTTTTAATTTATTCTGAATTTATTTTCCTTTTTCAATTTTTTTGATCTTTTAAAAAATATTATGTATTTACAAGTAAACCTAAGAATTGAATTGAAGAACTTGGTTATGCTCAAGTTGCTTTGATATGGGTCTGGTTCAGAAAATCACAAAAATCAAACCGAACAAAACGAAACCATTCTAAAATTATCGGTTGGATCATGGATGAGTGGCTTGGATTTAATGTGTGCCATGCTCCTTAAGTGAGAGAGTACGGCAACAATCCCCGTCCGTTCATTACTCTTTCTTTCTCTTTTTTGTGTGAGGTCAGTGTTTATTAGTGTTTATTGTTGAGAGTAATGATTAATCTTCTCGCATCATAAACTTTTTGAATGAGTTTTAGTAATAGTCACAAAATTAAGTAGTTAAATGCTTGCTTTAAAATTTGAAAACATTAATTTTTTACACTTTTGATTTCTTAAAACGCTTTGAGCGTTACAAAAAACAAAGTGAACAAGTGATAATAAATATACTTTACACTTTAAAGTGATAAAAAAAAATCTTAAAAACTTGTTGTGGGTCATAAAATATAGATTTTATTTTATTTTATCCCAAATGAGCTATAAAACAAGTATTCATTTTGCATTTTTTTGAGTTCATGAATTAAGTCAATTTCTCATTAAAAAATCAATTAAAATAGATTTTCTTTAAACCTCTTTAAAAAAATTGAGGCGTATGTTACTCTAATAATTTAATATATTTTGAGTGTTTTAACAGTGGCCTCCACTTGATTTTCCATTCCAACCCTATGTCCATCCACTCATGTCTCCACCTTTCTCCTCAGCAGAGAAGTTGCATCACATTGTGTTCGAGAGGAGCAGCGCGTCACATTGAAAATTGTATTGCTTCATCAACCTTTAACCACGTAATTCATCCAACTAAGTTGTTTTTTTATTAGTATGTTAATTATAAAAATGACTTTTCTTATTACTTGTGATTTGTGTTATATTATGTAAAAAAAAAATTGTGATTTTAGGTCTAAAATATTACTATATTATGTAAAAAAAATAGGTTTAAATAAGTTTTTAGTCCCTATAATATCAAAAAGTTTGTATTTGGTTCCTAAAAAAATGTTCGTTAGAATTTAGTTCTTGTAAAAAAAATTATTTATTTTTATTTCCCATCAGTTGTGGATGATTTTTTTTTGTTTTTTTTTCTTTTAAATCGGGTCGGGTTGGATTGGGTTAGAGGTTGGGTATTTTGGTAAATGGGTATTAGAAATAGAGTTTGTCACGTGGTAAAATTGATGGTCACGTTAACGGAAACCATCCACAACTAACTGCAGGGACTAAAAATAAACAAATTTTTTTTTACAGGAATTAAATCCTAACAACAAATTTTTTAGAGACTAAACACAAATTTTTTGATATTACAATAATTAAAAACTTATTTAAACCAAAAAATTATATGATTTTAAGTTTAAAAAATTACTTAAATGTTTACGTAACAATACAAATAACACGGGGACTTTTACGCTTTATTTTTATAAAATTACATTGTAACAAATTGAACTCTTAAACGGTTAAAAAACTTACGTAAATGCTAACTGGGATATACAAGTTCCTCTCTCTCACTCTCTCTCTGATCATTGTACTTTCTCTTCTCATCCCCTCAATCACTCAATCATCTCTCGTGATCTTTGGTCAATCTTTGCGGCGAAATGAAGTTCATCCGTTAATGTCGTTAATTTTGTCTCTGTCTCTTTAATTCTACGACAAGCTTTTACTCTTTTCAACTCGTCAGTAATTAAAAAAAATTATGGTAGTTAAGTTCGAGGTCTTACAGAGTGATTTGTCTGACACGAAGTAATAGTAGATAATTATTAACCGCGTTTCATATTTCATATACAAATCAGTAATCACCATACTAACAAAAAATAAATAAAAAAAAACGTATGTCCACAGCCACATATTGGTTAGCTAGATTCTTCTGTTAATAGATTATAACTAGAAATTAATTTTGAACAAACGTAAGCGTTTTTCTTAAGTGAATATGATGAAATGGTTCATGAAATATCAACTTGGGAAAACTTGTACACTTTGTGTTCTTATTATATATAATGCCTCAAATCAATCTGAAAGCAAAACGGAGATTAAGAAAGTTCACATGCCTTAGATACCAATTTTTTTTTAACTTCGTTATTTGTATACCTTAAAAACAGTCACTTCATATAGAAACAAACATTACATACAGAAAAATAACTAATATCAAACACAAGAAACAATTAATATTAAACTTATGTGTGAATGATGATACACAAATATTGAGTGACAATGTTCATTTTTCTATTTTGTAGTAACATTATATTCACATGTACACGGACACACAAAAATATTTAATAATAATGTTTATTTTTTGTTGTGTAATATTTATTTTTTATTTTATAATATTTTTTTTAAATGACTATTAAATAACTTTTTAAAATGTATAAATAGCATTTTTGTTCTTTCATGTCTATAAATCAAAAGATCTTAGGCTTCCGAAATTTATGGCCAGAAAACGTTGAGAGAGGCATGCATGTGATGATGTGAAATATTGGGCCCCTCTCCACGTTATCGCTAGACTCGATTCATTCGATATCGATAAACTAATCAAATGTATAATTAGCGCTTAGCAAGGATATATGATCAATAGTGATATGTGTACGGGTAAGATTGTGAACCATACTTTGGAATATTAGAAAGGAGAGGTAGTCACATGAGTCTCTACTGTTAGAAGCAGAAGAAAATATAGATTATGCCAAAAGGTTAAAAAAAATGGAAAGAGAAAATACGCTATTATGTTAAACCCTCTTGTTAATTAATAATTAATTATGCATGAAATCAAGTGTGGACTTATTTTGAGTGATAAATAACTAGTGATACTAGAGTATACAAAAATTTAAAAAATGAGTTTACAAAAATATAAATAATACCCATATTAATCCCTATGCAGGTCCTCTCTCACTCTCCTTTTTCTAAATATAAACAATACTTTGAACACGTAGAAATTTGAAATCAAATTTGATTAAATTATTGCATTTTATATTTACTAGTGGATTTCAAACAATTTGTGTGTTTATCAATTTGAAGAGTTTGTAAAGAGTTAATAACAATTTTGGTTGGTTATCGTTTACTAAATTACTTAGAAGATTAAAAACGAGATAAAAAGTGAGCAGCAAAAAACTGTTAACTCATATAATCCCTTTATTAAAGATTTACTTCGCTTTGTATTATTATTTATAAATTAAGACTAAGAAATATTAAACACAATACATGTCATCTGAAAAATGGCCGGTTTTGTGATCCGAAAGGATTAATGTAGCACTTAGAGTGCTAGCAAAAGATACCTTAAAAAAAATAGTATGGCAACATTAGTATAAAACAAAGTAATAATGGAACAGAACCCACACCAAAGAGATAACTTAGGTAATAGTGAGCAATAAAATATCATGTTTTTAATTACACTTTCACTTTTGTGGCCATACAGAATCACATATGAACGTTTTGTTTGTATTCTGTATCCAATTTTTCTCTCCTTTTACACCCTCCATTAACTAGTCACCTTTTGCAGCTGACTTTTTGTCAATTCATCGAATCCAAGTGGTAATGAGAAGAAAATACTTCTCTGTTGTCGTTACTACTTTCTTTTCAGGGAATCTAGAAAAGGAGAGTGAGGGAGAGAGGAGAGGCTACCCACTTGCATGATTTTTATTTTTTATTTTTATTTGGAAAAGGTTAGAAAGCCAAAAAAATTTTGTAAAATTCTTTTTTATACACAATTTTAACATATTGTTCTTAAACACACGTATAATAAAAGTGGATCTTACTAAATAAGATTAAAAAATTCTTAATAAGACATAATAAATATGAAAAAAAAAACTCACTTTTATTGTGCGTACCAAAAATTAGTGTTAAAACTATGTGTAGATAAAAATTTCTCAAAACTTTGTATGAATTTATTGTGTTTGCTGACTTTTAGATGGGTAAGTGCGTCATACCATTTTTTTTCAATAATCACACTTCTTTTTTTATTGAAAAATTCTGGGAATAAATTCAATTGAGTAATGCTTTTACCTCTTAAACTTTTTTTTAACTATTAAATAAGGTAAAAAAAATAGATGCATTCAATATCTTAAAATTTTAAAAATCATTCACTCTTTAACTCATTTAAGATGATGAATTAGGAGGTTCAAACATTACTCGCGATTGAGTACTAATTTTGTACTCCATCTGTCTAATATTAATTATCTATTTTTGACTTTTAAGTTGATTATTAAAATACATACAGGATCCAAATACATTGAGGGAATGAGTGAAGGAAAAACCAAGGAGTACTCAAAATGGACATTAATAAGAAAGGGAGGAAGTAATTACTCCTATTTATATATGGCTTGGTGTGCTCCATTCTCATAGTATAAATATACCTTGGTCACTAAATCCGTGAGCCACATCGATCCATCCAACACTCTCCAATTAAGAGCAACAAAAAGAAAATGAGGCCCCATGTGATCATCCTAGCCATTATTCTGTCCTTCACATGCACAACCATTTCCATTTCCCAAAACAGCCCTCACCAAGGCTTCCTTGAGGTTCACAACCAAGCCCGGGGGGCGGTAGGCGTGGGCCC
Organism: Nissolia schottii; assembly: GCA_003254905.1. Lineage (NCBI taxonomy): Eukaryota > Viridiplantae > Streptophyta > Magnoliopsida > Fabales > Fabaceae > Nissolia > Nissolia schottii. Next base: position 867,194 of record QANU01043002.1, read on the forward strand.
ACTCTCGTGGAACCACACCCTCGAGGCCTACGCCCAGCGCTACGCCAACGGGAGGGTGTACCAAAACTGCGACATGGAGCACTCCATGGGGCCCTACGGCGAGAACCTGGCGGAGGGCTACGGGGAGATGACCGGCTCCGAAGCCGCCAAGTTCTGGCTCACCGAGAAGCCGAACTACGACCATCGATCGAACTCGTGCGTGAACGATGAGTGCCTGCATTACACTCAGATGGTGTGGCGGAATTCGGTTCATCTAGGGTGCGCTAGAGCCAAGTGTAACAATGGGTGGATGTTTGTCATTTGCAGCTATGACCCTCCGGGGAACATTGAAGGCCAACGACCCTACTGATTTATTTTCTCTCTTATCATTAAGTAGTTTTGTTATGTATTTTGAAAAGAATCAATGCTGCGTACTGTCATTATGGGATTAATGTGTGAAACTAATATAAGGGGTACTGTGATGTTTCCGTTATGAAGGACATTTCACATTAATTAAATTAAATGGGTGTTTGATATGATTATAGATGATAGAGAAATTCCTACCGAATGAGGGTGGTTTGTTTCAGTTTATCTGTCAAAATTATTATTATTTTATTTTGAAACAACTGGATTTATATATTTATATAATTTTTTTAAAATTAATAAAATGACTTCTGAGAAAAATATGTTTTTAATTTTAAGTTTTATATTAAAAAGTATTTTTTAATTAATTTTTTTAAAAGTTAAAACAAACTCATCCTAGATTTGTGTAATTTTTTTTTAATGCTTGTAAAATAAATTTACATATGGTCTGTTAACAGAAATTTTCAGATTATGGTAAATAGTAGTCTGCTATGATAATTATTAACCATTGTTTGGTACTCTCCGGAATTTTTTTTCACTTATTGTGAAAATTGTTTTAACCTGTACATTAAAATTATGGAGCTTGCTACGGTTCCAAGTGAAGGGTTTGAAACTTGTGTCAATAATGTGAATAAATCATACCACAACACATAATTTTGATACATTTAATATAAACTAAATTTAAATTATGAGTCATAATTTTATTTGTTTATGTTAGTACAATTTTTATGTAAAGTGACTTAGGCTCGTTTGGATGGTAGATAAGATAGAGCTGATAAGATAAGGGCGGATAGGATAAAAAATGATAGGATAAGACATGATTAAATTTTAATACAGTGTTTGAGATGACATAAAATAAAAGCTAATAGGATAAGATAGTTTTTATTATTATTATTATTATTATTGATATTATTATTTTATTACTAATATTATTATTGTTATGATTAATATTATTATCAACAATATTATTATTATTATTATTATTATTATTTCATATTCATCTCACTCTTATCAAGTCTAATATCATCCTCATAGGCTAGATTAACTTATCCATCAAAATGATGGATAAAGAGTCTTTAATGAATTAGTTTATCCAATCCAATGTGTACGCTAAACACGTGATAAAACAATACTAGACTGGATAAGTTTATCTAATCCAATCATTCGGCGTGCCAAACGAGCCCTTAGATAACAAACTTTTCCAAAAACTATTCTCTTAATTAATTGAATCCTTTAAACTTACCCAAATGTTAGTATTAGCCTTCATTACATGTGGTGGAGCAAATGAGGGTGAAATTATGTTACAAGAAATTTGTTTAACATCACACTTTTTAATAATGATTTGAACCAAAATGCAGGTTCAAAGCATGCAGATCTAGAGATTATGGGTCTGTAAGCTTTGTTTTGATTGCTTATGAGTGTATTGGTGACGAGGGAGTGGGGGAACTGTCTGGGACTGAACTAAGAGGGAGAACAGTTCTGACCTTCGATGAAGTCCCTTGGGGATGATAAAGCCTTTCTCTTAGAAAGCTCCTAGCAGCAAGGATGCCCTAATGGTGGTGCTGATTTTTTTGTGTGTTTTCTGGTGGGATGCTGTGAGGGTGTGTTTTCTGGTTTTGTTGGGGCTGTGAGTGTTGTTTTTTTTTGTTTGTGTGGGTTTCTCTAGTTGTTGTGGGCTGAAGAAAAGAGCAGAAGAAGAGGTGGGGGACGGCTCCTTTGAGTCTGAGAAATCTGGTCCCTCTCTTATGTGCCTTGCCCTCTGTTTTATGCTCCAGAGAGGCAGGAAAGAAAAACATTTTTTCCTCTTGTCCCTTTTCGCTCCATCTATAAAGGAACAAAGGAAACAAAATCCCTTCTTCTGTAGCCCCTCTTCAAAACACCCTCTTGGGTGAAAAAGGATTTTTTCTTTGACAATTGGTCACCAAGTCCTTCCTATTAAGGAAACACGAAAGCTATTGTCAAGAAAAAGATTGTGTTTAGGTGTAAGGAGAGTATCCTTGCTGGACATGGGCCTTCGTTGAGACTCTTGACTGGTCCAAGAGATATCTGTCGGTCCCCAAATCCTCCGTTCCATACCTTTAAATAGTTCCCCTAACATTCCTTGTGCATTTCTCAAGGAATCTTTGAGAATTATCATCCCTGTATTTTCTTTCCTTAAAGTGCATGGGAAGACCGTCTGCCTAATAATCCTCTGATTAAGCTCCTAACCATTTCTGTTAATCCAATTGTGCAAATAGGTTCAAACCAATTAACTATATTTAAAATGTATGTCTTATCAAAATGAGTATTTTTATTGTCAAATGCAACATTTTATAATTTTAAGTCATTCTTATTTTAACAATTTCACAACAATATATAGTCTTAATTTCATAATACACTATAAAAAATGTTACACTTTTATTTTATTTTTTTATAATACATTTTTTATTACTTTTTATCTACCAAAAAAAGTAACAAATAAGTATAATTTTAGGTCAAATTTTTTGTAATGTGCTCCTAAAAGAAACACGTGTCAATTGATGGCATCTGATGGATGGTAATAAGATCACTAATGTTTGAAAGTCCTAACTTTAGACCTATTAATCCTCTTAACTATCTTAAATCATACATTTATCAAAATTTCATTGATTTTTTGTTTAATAGTTTGACAAGTATATAATTAAAAATAGTTAAGAGAATTATTAGACCTAAAATTAAGACTTCTAAACATCACCGTAATAAATAAATAAAAAAGTAAAGAAAGGGATATAGTGACACTATCAAACGGCGGCAAACAATATTTGATGCTGTAACATCAGAGGGCGAAAAGTAAAACATGATATTACTGTATGGGTTAATTAAGTTTTTAGTCCCTGGAATATGAAAAAGTTTGGTTTTGGTCCCCCATGATAAGTTTTAGTCCCTGTAAAATGTGAAAATTTGATTTTGGTCCCTGTGGACAGTTGGTGGTGGACAGTGATGTAAAAATGGTCCCTGATGACGGGTTAACTGACACGTCCTCACCGTCCATCNTCAGAGGGCGAAAAGTAAAACATGATATTACTGTATTCACACATGAAGCATTTATTTGCAGAAACCAAACTATTGTTACATACTCCCTTTGTCATTTTAGGTTAATGTACAGAAATTAAGGAAATTATTAAATTGTTTTAATTTTATCACAACATAAGGTTAATTTATTAAATTAGTATATTTCTTTATTTATTAATTATTTATTTTCTTATTAAGTCTCTCCTCGCTAAATCTCTCTTTAATTATTAAGGGTAAAATTAGTATAAAATTATTAATTCTATGTTAAAATGTTAAAAGGACTAATAATATAATATAAAATAATTTAATTTTTTTAAAAGAGACTAATATTAAAAAACAGAGAGAATACTAATTTATAACTACACGTATTTGCAATTGACCTTAAATAGAAATAGATCGACAAAATTTTGGTTTGGTTCCATAAATCACTCTCCAACTTTAAATTTACGTAACAAATGTTAGGCCAATCACGCGGGTCTATTTAGAGTTAATTCATAAATAGTGTTAATAATAAATCAAGATATTATTATATTTTATTGTATTTTAAATTGATCTAGGTTTATATGTTAAGATATTTATCTATTTTATCTGTTAAGATACCTATTTTAAATGTTAAACTTATTTTTATCTTATTTTTAGACTATAAATAGATACATCATCTTTGTACTTTGTGAACACGTTCAAAAATATAATACATAATACAATCCTTAATTTCTTGATTTCTTTCTTACCTAATGTGCCCCAATCCCCATTCTCTTGCGATGCTTAACATTTATTTTTTAACCAGAGATTGGTTACATCCAACTACTTGATGCGTAGCTGGTTAAGCCCAGCCATTATTGCCTTTGTTTTTGCGATTTTGCCCAGACACCACTGTCTTAATTGGTTTCGCCCGACCACTGTTGCCTTTGCTGGTTCTACGTAGCCACTTGTTGTCTTTGGTGGTTCCGCCTAACCACTGTTGCCTTTGCTAGTTACGGCAAGCTCATACTCTCATTGCGGCTCATGCCTCCGTGCAGACTCTCGTCGACATTTTTTCTTATTTGTAGATTCGACTCATCCACTTTCGTGCAATCACAACTTGTTTGCTTCCGTGTAGACACTACTATCGCTTAGTTATGACAAGCTTAAAGCTCAGTGAGGTTTAGCTTGAGGGAAGGTGTTGAGAATAAATCAAGATATTATATCTTATCTTACATTAAATTAATTTAGGTTTATCTGTTAAGATATTTATCTATCTTATCTGTTAAAATACATATCTTATATGTTAAGTTTATCTTTATCTTATTTTTAGTTTATAAATAGGCATACTATCTTTGTACTTTATGAATATATTCAAAAATACAATATATAATACAATCTTTATTCTCTTGATATCTCTCTTGCCTAATGTGCCCCTATCCTTGTTTACCCACTATGCTTAACAAACAGAATGCATGCATACTAGACCACGTAAATAGTAAATCAAAGAATATATTGGACATAGAAAAAGTTTGAAGGTCCTACTTTATAGTTAATCAGCTCTGTTATATTGTCTATATTAGATTAATAATACTATTTTTTCTAGTTAACAAAAACAAAAAAGTGATGGGGTTGCCACCAAAAGAAAAAGGATGACAACATGTTAGAAACACTCGGAAAAATAGAGATCCGAAGAAGAGAAGAGAGACGACAGAAAGAACAAAAAAAAAGAAGGATTCCCATAAAATATGATCTTAATATTCCCGTAAAATCATTATTTAGGATTTTTTATTCAATAAGTGACTCTAATCTTAGATTTGGAGCATATTTATGCTCTTTGTGGTGTTTTGTTTTTCCTTGATGGTATGTTTTTCTCCCTCTTTATGATGTGTTTGTTCCCCGTTTGTGATATTTCTTTTATAGAGTCTTACATATGATAATAATATTCAAATTTATTGCAAAAGAGGGGCATAATGCATTATTCAACTATAACACTTGTTGTGTTGGTCTCCGATAAAAATATGTTTAAATATCAATAATTTTCGAGTAAAAATCAAAGTTACAAATCTTTTGTTTGTTCAAAATGCAGAAAATATTTGCATCTTATTAGCAATAATTCTGATATATTACTTTTAATTCCATGTTACATTCGACTTCTCTATTAAAAAATTGTTTCTTTTTCATAAAAAAAAATCTAGTTAACAAAATTCATGTTATTCGTATTCGGTGATAGAAAAATCCAAGTATGATTTATGTAATCGAATTTAAATTTGCCCAATATTGATTTCTTGATAATTGAGAATTTTTTTTGTGAAGAATTGTACTAATTAGAGTAACTTTTTTGTAAATTCCTTACTGACTCCAGTATCTTCTTCTTCTTCTTATTATTATTATATTAAATTCAGTTCCGTATTTGCTACAATTGATGAGTATATATTTGTTCGAAAAACTGTTAGATAAGGACAATGATATAGTTAGATGAGTGTGCAATGACGGTAAGGAATCTACCTCCAAAATGCATATATAGCCGGTGCCTGTAATTGTTGTTGAACTTTTCAAATAGACATACGCGTTACTCAAAAAATAATAATTATTTCCATTATTATTTTATGCAAATCTAATATTATTAGAATTACATGGCTCAATTTCTTGAACATGCATATAATTGGATTGCTCTAAGATTGGAAATTTGGAAGTTAAGTCGTGCCAAGAATGAGTTCACGGGGTCACTAGTAATAGTGGCTTCTAGAATATGACAAACGAATATGACATTGGTTCATAAGTTGTGTCGCTTTGATAAATGCTATTGGCTCTCAACTTTGTCAAAACAATCCACAATGACAGAGCATAATAATGCAAAAGGAAAATGACGGAGGAGTTTGAATTAATTTTATTTTCTTTCCATACACTGATACACATGCATGAATGATATATTACTCCATAATGATATATTACAGATAGGGGGGAGTAATAGGCCAGGTTACCCAATAGGGACATACTGCCCACTCTATTTAAAAAATATATGTTGATCATCAACTCATAACACATTGTTAACCATTGTGCTAGATAAGTCGTCACTATAACTATTTAATATTTAATTATTTATAACTTAACTAAAGCATTTTTTTTTTTTATGAATTTGCATTTCTTGTGAGATCCACTTAACATTATTTGCCATTCATCTAATTAAACGAAAGAAAGGTTACTCAATTTCACTCAGTTTAAAATTTTGCCAACCAAATTCACTTAAGAACTCCCAAATGTCATCCATGTTGCACACTTTCGCCGTCCAGCGTCAACGTCGTCCACGCCACCACATCGTCAACCGCGGCTTTATCGTCCTCCACCTTGACTCGTAGCTATTAGCCACCTGGTTCACTGTTGTTTACCTATTTGAGTCGGTGATTGAAATCTCTTGTCTCAACTCAAATGTTCATAAAAGTCTCTCGATATTATTGTTTGTTTTTTCTCCTCTAAACTTGTTTCATTATATATTATGTTATCTTCTTACAAATCTGTTTTTGGTTAATAATTAAAAATGCAAAGAAAACATTGTAGATAATTTTCGTTGTTTTATCTTCAAATCTAGAAGGAATAAGGTCTTTGGGCATGTGATTTTTCATTCAATCTTCTATTGTCTTTTTTAATTTTACTTTTTAGATTGAGAGGCCTTATAATCAGGTCACAAGCCAGGCCAAGCCTTGAGACAAGTTAGGCTAAGACTAGAAAAAAAACCTATTATAGACAAGACCAGACTTAAGCCCAATAATTGTAATGCAAATTCGACCTATAAAGAGTTGGGCCTAACGTGATTGGGCCTATTCTCACCCCTAATTACATATTTGTTTAATGGTATTGTAATAACAAGTAAATACTAATACTTCATCTATTCTCCAATAATTGTTCACTTTTTTTTTTGCACTGGTATTAAGAAAATGATTGAAATGTCTTAAAATTAAAAAAAAAGTAATATTTTACTAGCTAACCCCTATGAATTTTTTTCCTTATCTATTACTCTATCTCTCTTCCACCACTTTCATTAAATAGGGGTGTATAATGTGGACAATTATTTGAGAACAAAGATATTAGTGCATTTGCGCGCAAAAAGTGGGGGCTCGATTCAGTTAACTAGGCAGAATTTACTGCTTAATTTGTGGTGGGTTCAAGATTTACGGAACATAATATTCAAAAGGCAGTTATTTATGCTCCTTGTGGTGGGGTTGACTTTAATAACCCATGGTAGAAGGAGTCAATTAAGGAGGTTGATTATATTTTAATCCTTCTGGTTTCCAAAGTTTTTATTGGGTGGTTATATGGGTTATTTATCAAGCTAACAATGCTTATGTCACTTGAAAGTACTAGCAATGGCTTAATCAATGGCATAGATAAGATTTGTGTGAAAATTCAACATTAATGATCACCTCGCTTTCGTCGTTTCATTACTTTTATTGCTTTCATTTCATTTCTTGTTAGTTTTTTTTTAAGTTCATCTATAAATAGAAATAATTATTCGTCCCCGTCCAAAAAAAAAAGTATTTATTCTTTTTCGATTGCTAAATTGCTAAAAGTACTTAGTCGTTTCTGCACTTCTCGTGAAACCTTGTATACTTACACAAGAACTGATTTCCATTGCCGACTTGGAAATTTGGGATCAAGGGTTCAAAATTCGTAATTGCCTAGTCGGATCTGATGTCAAAACATTACCTTAAACAATTTGGCATGCTTGGTGTCTTTCAGATCAAATTAGTTCGTTGAAAAGTTGTTTGTGCTTCGACGAAAATTCAATCCAAACACCTCCATAAGAGTTAGCTTATGAAATTGAGTTAAATGCGCTAAATTCTCAGAGGTAAATTGCATTGAAACTATTAGAAAGAACAGCATATTTTATTGGGGTGATTCTCACATATTGTATGAGGTAAATATCTTATGTTACTTAATTTATTAATTTTTGTTGATTTTTATAACTAAATTCATCAAATTTTGTTATTATTTTATGTTTTAGATGATTGTAATAAACTTTTCATTAATAAAATCATTAAAAGAGTCAACTTATAAGAGATTTACAAAACTTTTGAGCTTACGATGCATCTCTCTATAAATATTGTATTGAAAAATATTAATTTATCACATTAGATCATATAATCTATCAATATGTCGTATTATATTGTGAAACGATAACAAAATTCGATGAATTTAATTGTAGAAATTATAAAAAATGAATAAATTAGTAGCATATGTGAAAAACCACCTATTGTTGGACCAATGAGTTAAGTGAGACACAAAGTGGCTCAATCGTTATCTAAACTCAAAACTTTGACAACGAGTTTATTAATGTTTCTAAATTTATATTTTTCACTTAATCCATATTTCATCAATGTAAGATTTTCACATAATCCAAATTTATACTCTAAGTTCTATTTTTGGTTTGCGTGCCATGCACATTTCTTGGTTTGTTCTCTTTTCGCCTCTTCTAGGTTTTCCCCTGTTGTTCGGCATATTGCCTACCTACTGTGGCTCTTGGTGGTTGTAGATCCGATGGCTGTATCGTCCTATTTTGTCTTTGTTGCTCCCCAGCCTCGTCCGGTTTGGGCCCGTTTAACTTATTATATATATATATATATTTATGAAGTATCATATAAATACCTAACTATCTGGATAGTTATGGTGGAATAGTAAACATGAGACCAAATAGAACACTTAATTATGCGCATCCATTGACCAAGAAAAAACAAAGAAACAGTGCACTTGGGCACTTTGCTAGATCTAGTTAGTTTTTCTAGTTAATTCACGATGAAACCAAATGACGCGCCTTCATTCATGCCTATGACGAGGCAGAGCTCTTTCTAAAGAGAAGATGATGATTGCGTGCGCGTACGTGCAAGTTCGCAACTAGTTGCGCAACAAATTAAGGAGAAATATTTGTATACTTATAAATATTTAATGCATATTTTATTAAAAATTCTTAACCATTAATTTGTATTTAAAATAATTATATATATATATATATATATATATATATAAACACTAAAATTAATAATTGATAATATTTATCAAACACACATGCACATATTTCTTTTCCACATATTAATGCTCTCCCCTCAGTGTAATTCATTCATTTCAAAGTCCAAGTATTCGTTTCCCTTCTATTACCTTTCCTTCACGGCATATATACGATCGTAGGGGGCAATGGTGGTAGCCAAGTCTTCTCGTACAATTACATAACACTCCTTCACCTCTTTGTCTACATGTAAATATTGAAAGGTCCTTCTCCTTAATAAACACGTATTGTGGTCCTTATTAATAATTTTGGTATAATTAATCCTCTGGTTAATTAAAACCTTTAGCGGTCCCTGACTACTAATTTTTTCTTGTTTATTTACATAGAATTCGGATCTCATAAATATATAAATTTGGCTGAGATCATTCGATGTTAATATGAAGGAAATATGAAATAAATCAATCATACGCTATATTGGGTTTTATATCTCTCTCTCTCTCTCTCTCTCTCTCTCTCTCTCTCTATATATATATATATATATATTATGTGGCATGGCGTTATATATCAATATAGAATACTGCAGCTGCAGCTAGCGCATACCTATATGAAACGAGGAATCAAAACAAGAAAGATCAGCCATATTGAGCATATTAATTTAAATTTTAGAAGTTTAGGTCCCGTTTGTTATTTCGTATAAGATCTAATAGTATTAGCTAATATTATGAAACTAATTTTTATCATATATTAAGCGTGACATAAGATAAAATAGTGAGATTTTTTTTGTTTCTCCCTAAAATAGAAAAAAAAAAAAAAGAAGACGATGAAAGACTTCCATTGTTGAATAGTTTTTTTTTATAGGTTAAAAAGCTTGAAAGAGTACAAATAGGATAAACAGTGCCACAAAATAGTAACAGCTACAGCAGAAAAGCCCAAAACAAACAAAAGAAACAGCTCTTGGGGATACATGATACTTGATTAAAGGACAAAAGATGCAGTTTCGTAATTATTATTCGAAACCCCAAAAGGTTAAATAGCGATCTAATTGAAATTGGTTCCCTATTATTTATTCCACCGTAATAAAAAAATTAAGAACAATGAAATAAAATAAATAAATTAAGAACAAGGTGTATCAAGTTTCTTAGTCATCCACGTAAATTTTGAAAGTTGTACTAGTCTTCCGTGTGAACCTTTCTAACTACAAAATTTCCATGTTAATAAAACCCTTATAAATACCTCACAAGAGCACCAACCTGACATATAGCATTTTTATAGTACTGAAATTAAATAATTATTATTGACCGAAAATGGGTTCATTTTCTCTATTGCGTGCGTTGTTAGGGTTAGTCGTTATGGTGGGTCATATAGCCTATGCTCAAGATTCGCCACAAGACTACCTCAACGCCCACAACACAGCAAGGTCACAAGTGAACGTTCCAACTTTAGTTGGGACGATGCCATTGTGACTTTTGCACAGGACTATGCTAACCAGATGATCCACTCGGGCGCGGTGGCTATTATGGTGAGAAACTTGCCGGTAGCTCCGGCGACTTGGGCGGCACGGATGCTGTGGGATTGTGGGTAAATGAGAAAGGCAACTATGACTACAATTCTAATTCTTGTGTTGGTGGGGAGTGCTTGCACTACGTACACTCAGGTGGTTTGGAAAAACTCACCAAGGGTTGGATGTGCCAAAGTGAGGTGTGACAATGGAGGCACTTTCATTGGTTGCAACTTGAAACTATGATCCACCTGGCAACTATATATGTTGGCCAAAGACCTTACTAATTGATATATATATATATATATATATATATACGGTTATGTCGTTTTGCTTCAACCAAGCTGCTGCCTATTATATTAAGGATATATATAATAAGGCATGCAACAATAAAATTCATGCATGTATGTGATGGTGATACTTTCCTTATCCAATGTATCGAGATGATAAAATAAAGTTAATGAGTTCATAACTCATAATTAGTATTTATGGTATCTTATAAAGCTGTGGTGTGTGTGATGTTCGTACTAAATTAAAATTCCTATATTTCATTTGCAACCTCCCCCCTGCCCCCCACCCCTACGTTCCCTAATTAATTTAGTTCGTCAAACTAAATTAACATGCATGTACCATGGCTTTTATTGGTTAAATAGACATTCTTTTTTTAGGTTTTCACTTTATTAAACGGGTAAGTTGGACTAAACCTAATGCAAACCAAACTAAAGTTCCTTAATTGACAGGTCATCTAATCTATTTTCACCTATATATTTAATTAATATTATGCATTAAATATTTATTTTAGTTTTGATATGAAAATTCTAGTTGCTAGTGAGACAGGAAACTTTGTCCAAATTTAATTGTTATAATGATTTGTACCGTAATTATTAACTCTAGTAGTGATCATAAAAAAAAAAAAAGGTTATTAATCCTTATAGATGAACAAGTTAGTCACACCATTACATTTCATTTTATTCAATAATCCCAATTGAAAAAATTAATAATTACAGGGAGAGCCTCTTAAACGCGATATTAAAGTGTTTAATAGTAGAAATATCTTAAACACAAAAAATAATGACATTTTATTTTTGAAAGGTTATTATCAAGTAAGTGTTGCCTCATAATTTTGACTTTAATTAATGACATAGCGTGCACTCCTTTCTTTATTTTATAAGTTTATTATCTAAGGCTAAAACGTGGAACTCTTTTAAGAAAAGGAAAATCTTATTTATATTTATAACGCGCATGAGATATTATGCTAATTCACACTTCTCATTTACTATTAAATGAGATCTCAATATATTATAAGTTCTATTAAAATTTCATCCAATAATAAATAAGTAGTGAGTTCACATCTTGCGTAATTAATAGGCACTAAGCAGTCCAAAAAGTCTGACCCGCATGCAAAGTTACCGAGTTTGTAAGTCCTCTCTATGCACGCATTAACATCATTATGAAAGTTCTCTTAAGTTTTCCACGTGAAAATTCCTATAAATAGCTCACAAGCAAACTCCTTCACATATCCATAACATAGCATACGAAATTAATTAAATTGGTACCAATACCAACATGGGTGTGCCCAAGATCTCAATGCTTTCTCTCATGGCCATCTTGTCCATAATATCACAAGTTTGTGATGCCCAAAACTCAAACCAGGACTACCTCGATGCCCACAACGCAGCACGTTCCCAAGTTGGGGTGGGTCCCATGAGATGGAATGCAACCGTTGCCACGTATGCACAAAACTATGTCAACAAACTCAAGGACAACTGTAGATTGGTGCACTCTGGTGGGCCATACGGGGAGAACCTCGCGGGGAGCACTGGCGATCTTTCCGGCACCGCTGCCGTGAAATTGTGGGTGGATGAGAAGCAATACTATCACTACAATTCCAACACGTGTGATGCTAGCAAAGTGTGTGGCCACTATACTCAAGTGGTTTGGCGCAACTCCGTTAATTTGGGTTGCGCCAAGGCGCGGTGCAACAATAGTCGTGGCACCGTTATTAGTTGCAACTATTATCCACCAGGCAACTATGTTGGCGAAAGACCTTACTAATTTAGTTATATTCTATTTATATATTTCAAATCTTTAAAATAAGCAGTTACTACTTGTTAAGACTAACTGCTTATACTATATATTAATATTAAGAATAAATGGTAATAAGGAAACAAAAAAAGCATACTCTTCATGTTAATTATGATTCTTGTGAATTAGTAATTGATTGAATAGTGGTGATCATGAGTTGATTACTCACACACATTTACACGAAACATGGTAAAAGAAAATTGATGTGCCTATTTGATGTTATAATTTCAATCCGTTCATGTTCTCACTTTCCCCTCTCTCTTTGAATTTAACTGATACGTAATGCATGACACTCAAGGCTTTTTACTAAGATGCTAAAAAATACTTAAACTCATGAACGGCAAACAAGTACAACTGAAAAATCTCTAAAAAGGAAAAATCTAATAGGACAAAATGTAAGAAAAAAAAAAGATTACATAACCCACACAATTTGTATTACCAAGAAAACAAACCCAGTAAAGGTAATACAACCAGTACCAAATGTTTTATCGGAAGAGTTGATAGCTAGCCAATAAAAATATAGAAAAGTGACAGACTACACACACATATGTATGTATGTATGTGAGGGGTTGTTATTGTAGTAAATAGTTATTTACCATAACTTAATATTTTTTTTTCATATTTTCATTAGATTATAATATAAAAGGATTATATATTTTAGGTGTATAAAAATTAAATCCTTTTGTTGAAACTAACATGTTTGACAGTTTTTGACAAAGTAGGAGTTTATGCATAGGACCACCTTGAACACGAGCCCTCTTAGTGATAAGGGCAAAAATGCTTTTTACAACAATTAAAAGAGGTAAACACCTTGTTATTTATCTCACAACACATTATAAGGTTAAAGTGGAGCACATGATATGTTGTGAAATAAGTAATAAGAGTATTTATACATTTTGAGTGATCCAAATAACACTACTAAAAAATGTGTACATCTCTAGATTACAAAGTACCGAATATTTCTTTTATAATTAAAAATGAGATTTTATTGGGAAAAAAAAGCTGGTGAGCAACGGTGGACGATAATGAGGGCGAAAGCGAGCCTAGAGAAGGGTGGGGTTAAAAGTTGATAGTGTTAATGATATAAAGGAAAGTGTAGAGGATATTTTTTTAAGTATGCATGCACTAATATATATTTTTTTAATTATGAAATATATTTGCGGCAACAATTTTCGCCACGAACTCTAAAAATTATAAATTTTTATTTTAGAAATTATTTGCGACGGATACATCTGTCGCAAACAAAATAATATATATTTTTAAAATGGTCAGTAATTAAGTGGCGGCAAACATTTCTACCGCAACTGATGTATTTGTTTTTTTTATGTCATTTGCGGTTGACAAATGATATATATATATATATATATATATATATATATATATATATATATATTTTTTTTTAATGTCATTTGCACAGACTTTTGCTGCAAAGTACAAAATATATTTTGTGCCAAATTTGTCGAAAGTAAATCGTGCTTGACTGTCGCAAATTTAGCCACAAATTTACGACAGAATTGCGTCTGCCTCAAACTTTTTGCCACAAAATATTAATGTATTTCTGGCGAGTTCAGGGTATGGGAACCAATGTTGGAAGTGTATGCCTCCATTGTAATCTCAAATTGGTTAGAAAATATTGTGTTGGGGATGTTTTTGTAATTCAGTGACACAGTTTGGTGGAGTAAGCGGTACGACCTTTTGGAGCCAGATTTTTCTTAGCAGGACTCTGTGATTAGTGTGTAAGGCATTTTATGATTTGATATTGTGTGAATCATATTCGTGGTATCGTTTTGGGTTTTGTTTTTTGTTCCCTTACTTTTGTAGAGACCAAGTCGTGGTGACTATTTCTATTTGTGAATAATAGTCAAGAGTGTTAAGAGGTTTTTAAATTAGTGTTCTTTTAGTGTGTAATATCACGTTGTTATGTAGTACTAGTATTTTGATTTGGTTTTGTTGTTTCGGGACTAGTTAATTCGGTGATGTTTTGCAAATCTTTGTTGAATGTTACCGATGTATTATTATTTATTATTGAAGAAAAAATAATTTAAAATTGTTAGATTCATGCATGTGTTTTAGTTAAATTCAAAGAAAGGAAAAAGAAGAAAAATTCTTTGCATATAATTTAAAATTTGTCAACTGTTATACATCTCACTCTATTTAGTACGTGCTTCTTTTCCTTTTTTTATTCTTTATTTTTTTTCTCTTCTTCCTCAATTTCCCTTCATTTTTTTCGTTTTCATCATAGTTATATTGTTTTTAGTTATTCAAAGTTTTTGCATATATATGGAATAGTTTGTGCATGTGAGCACAAAAGTTTCCTTTTTCTTCGTTGTTTTTATGTTTCCGTTATATTATGTTGTTTCTTGTTGTTGAAAAGTTTGTGCGCGTCAGTTCAAAAATTTGTACATCTGTTTTAAAATGTTTGTGCATGATAGAAAGTAAGTTCACGTGCTTAGAGTGCGAAAATTACTTTTCGCTATTTAATGCACTACCAATTCAATTTGATTTGGTTTTATATTTAAAAAAATTATGCATGTGAATAAAAAAAGTTTGTGCATCTATTTATATATGTGCAAAAGCTTGTACACTCAGTATTAGTGTGTATATTATACGTATCATAGGTTCGCAATACGGTGACAGCATGTAAGTTGTACCTGAACCACACTAAAAGAAAAAAAAGGACCGAAATAATTATAAGTTTATGACGCCAATTAAGAACGCCTCAAGTTTATACCAAGATTGGTCTTATGTTTCATTATTATTTCATGACATGAAAAGTAGCACACACAACATGAATTTGTTATCATCATCTTAATTCATGTTTTTATCTAAACCTAGTAAGGTCTTTGACCAACATAGTTGGCAGGTGGAGCATAGTTGCAGCTGATGATGGTGCTACGACCATCGTTGCATGTCACCTTGGCGCAACCAAGGCGAACAGAGTTGCGCCAAAACACCTGAGTATAGTGGAGACACTCGCCTCCAACACAGGTGTTAGAGTTGTAGTCGTAATTTTTCTTCTCTTGGACCCACAAGGTGACGGCGGCAGTGGCGGTGAGATCGCCACTGCTCATAAGGATCGTGTGAGTGCACCAGCTGACAATTGCCTCTCTGTGTGTTCGCATAGTTTTGTGCATAAGCGGCGACATTCGCATCCCAGCTAATGGGACCCACCCCAACCTGGGAACGGGCTGCGTTGTGGGCGTTGAGGTAGTGCTGGATTGGATTTCGGGCACAACAAACTTGTGATGATAATATGGCTAGGACGGCCATGATCATGAGGAGAGGAAGCACCATTGAGATCTTAGGCACACCCATTTTGGTTGATATGATTATTATTTATGTATGTATGAAGGTGTTTGTTGAAAATGGTTGGAGCTCGTGACCTATTTATAGGAACTTTTCGCGTGGAAAACTAAGCAGCTAGCAAGACTTGTAGACGACTTCGAACATGATAATGCACGCATGCATGCTTCGAGGACCAATTGAGAAACTGGCTGATACCTTGCAAGTGGGGCCGACAATGATGTCCTCCTCGCAATTTGTTGATGTTCTTGAGAAAAAAATGTATCAAATTTAGAAGTACCATGATAGCTATCGCCATTTTTTTTATCTCAACATTTTTCCATTTCACGTTACATCAATTCGCATATTTCCCATTCTTCTTGTAGTGCATGTTTGTCGACATTTGATAGTTTTCTCCCCCCCCCCCCCCCCTTTTTCC
>QANU01043002.1:888374-944945 GCA_003254905.1 Nissolia schottii
TTATATCAATCACCCTTAGAATCCGACCGTGGTCTTAAATTATCAAAATTCTACATGAAGCCTCATTGATCCATTCTTCAAGCAGACAGAAAAATACAAAAAATAAAAATAAAAATAAAAATCAGTAATAGTTAGTTATAACAACATGGCATGAAGTTTCACTGCCCCATTGGGCCATTAAAAGTAATAACAAGTTGGCATGGGCGGCCGATGCAGGCTGCTGAAAAATTAGTCGCACAACTTGTTTTAACTCTATAATTTTTTACCATTGTATATTAAATATATTATAATTCATAATTCATATATTTAAAAGAATAATAATATTTTTTTAATGATACATATCTAGATCAATATTCCAAATATTAACTATCATAAACTTCAATGTATGTACCAAAAAAATAACATCGGTACTAATACCAGAGGTCTTAGTTTTTGATTCCATCAACAACGTTGCTGTGTTAGGTGCTGTATAATTGCTGTTATGGTGAGTTATCGTTGGCTTTGGCAACGCGGCACTAAGCCACTGAGGATTGTGGATGTCTTTCAATACTTTTCTTCTTTTTCTTAGTATTCTGCATTTGCAGCTATTTGTGCATCTAGCTTGTGAGTTGTAGTTGGTACTGTTTTTTAGTGAATTCTAGTCAGGGTCTTTGCTTGTGTTTATGGGTGCTGGGGCTGTTTTTGTTTTTGGCCATTTTTTGGGTCAAAGTTGTAGTTTGTGTTTTGCTGCTATCTTCAGCACTTTGGTCCTGTATTTCGTTGCTTTTCATTTTAGAATTATTTGAGCTTTTATTATCTATAAAAAAAACAAATTATCAAAAAAATAATTTACACGTTCTTTTTAGATTGGTATGAGATTCTGTCAACTCAAACAAGACGCTCACTTCGTAATGCTCTCGTTATAAAGATGGTACCTTATAACTTTCTTTTATTGTAATAACATGAAAAATAAAAAAGTTACAGTTTCATATATCAACATTGATAATGACATCACGCTTATGAGAAAGAAAGTTCTGCCCTTAAATTTGCGCTTTCAAATTAGGCCATTAGCTAATATTTTAACATTGCAAATTTATAGTACTAGACGAAACCCAAATTTACAAATT
Source organism: Nissolia schottii (assembly GCA_003254905.1). Classification (NCBI taxonomy): domain Eukaryota; kingdom Viridiplantae; phylum Streptophyta; class Magnoliopsida; order Fabales; family Fabaceae; genus Nissolia; species Nissolia schottii. The sequence continues at coordinate 889,481 of QANU01043002.1, forward strand.
TCACAAAATTAATGGATCAAATGTACCATCAATTTAGTTAACAGTTAAGTAGAGAGAAATAATAATAATTAAGGCGACATGTATTTCGGCTTGAAATAGCTCAGAAATATTGGTTCTAGAGCTGTCAAAACCACCCATCCGCCACAAATAACACATTTGATTTGTTGTGTACGCACCAATCTTGCTTAATTAGTTAGTTGTCCTCATGAAAAATCCCTATAAATAGCTCACAACACCTTCAACATGACTTATTCATCAAAAACCCTTTTCATACATTGCACAAGAAATTAATTTGATACGTACATTGACAAATTAAAGAATGGGGCTGTTAAGGATTTCATTCTCTCTTTTGTGCGTCTTGGTGGTCCTCAGCATCGCCATGGGCTGTGTAGCTCATGCCCATGACTCGCCACAGGATTACCTAGACGCCCACAACGCTGCAAGAAAAGATGTTGGCGTTCCTGATTTGGTTTGGGACGACACCGTCTCTGCTTTTGCACATGACTATGCTTACAACCAGCGCAGGGGAGACTGCGCATTGGTCCACTCAGGCGGCGGCGATAACCACTATGGCGAGAACATCGCCTGGAGCTCCGGCGACATGAGTGCCGTGGACGCGGTGAAAATGTGGGCGGATGAGAAAGGCGACTATGACTATAATTCCAACTCTTGTGTCGGGGATGCGCAGTGCCTGCATTATACTCAGATTGTTTGGAAAAACTCAGAGCGCCTTGGATGTGCCAAAGTGACGTGTGACAATGGAGGCACTTTCATTACTTGCAACTATGATCCTCCTGGCAACTATATTGGCCAAAGGCCTTACTAAATTAATTGATTATATCATGTAATATCCATCTCATTTGTTTTGGATTCATGAGTAATTAATTTGAATAAATACTGATAAAAGCATGAGTTTGGGAGATATTATATAATTAGCGTTAATGATCAGTTGATAACACTTGTCTTTGAAATTAAATTTGAGGTTTTGTATATATGTGTATATTTTGATGTTTCATTTTGTATATGCAACATGGTGGACTTCATGATTTATGTAGAAAATGTGATAAGGTGTTTACATATTTTAATATTGTTGAAAGGAAAAAATGTGTTGTTGTGTTGTTTTGTTTTTTTAATTGGTTCTATTCTGTGAATTGTTTTTCTCCTTTGGCCTCTGTGTGCCGGTGGTCGCTGTTTTGCTTATGTTGCTTGCCCTTTGGGGTTTAGGCTTTTCGGACTTATAAAAAAAAGGGAAAGGTTGGTTATCTCGACAAAAGGTCTGCATGACTTTGTCTCGACACCACGGCATCGTTAATTTCATTTTTTCCTTTAATATTAATGAAAATAGAAGAGAAAGATGGCGAAGCTGAGAGTTACGCGCAACAGTAGCGGAGGTTGTTTCGCGGAGCTCTTTTACATTCTCCTTCCGTTTCTGTTAAAAATTACGGGTAAAATATTAGATATAATTAACCTATGTTAAAAAACAGAAAAGAAAAAATTGTACCAATTTTTTTTTAAAAAAAATTGTGTCAACTCCTAGGTTAATCTGCCCATAAAAAGGGTGAGCATAAATTTTTAACTCGCATAAAATATTGGTACTAATGCTTTGTTCTGTTTTTATGTGAGCAGTCTCATCCTGTCCCATTTTCCATCCCTACATACATGCTATTTTAGAGTTTACACTTAAATTAAAAATAATTTTAAAAATATTAAAATTAAACTATATCTAAAAATATTAATCTTATAATAAATTAATTCCATACATTTTTTTACGTCATATATTAGTAAACCATATTAAAAGAAAGGATAAAGATTAATATATATATATATATATATTTTAATTTAAAATATTTTAAAAATATATTGCAAATCCTTGCCCTTTTTTTTTTCCTTAAATAGTTTTTTTAGTGGTTGTCATCTTATTATGATTTCATTTTAGTGTATATTTTTTTGGGTAGATTTTATTAGTGTGTATAATTGACAATGGCTAATATTTAATTTTAAAATCATATATGCTATTTTAGATTTTACAATTTGATTGACAATTTAGTTGTATGACTTTTCAAATAAACGACATATAGCATATTAATAAATGCAAAACTCTCATTTATATAATAGGTAGATATATTTATTTTTATTAAACGGAAAAGAGATAGAATAGATAGATGTATAAATAGAAAAATATTTAAAAGACCTAATTAATCAACTCATTTATTAACATATTCATTTTTATACATGAGATTTGGCATTTTTTTTTTATTTTGTCTCTAAACATGTCAAATGACGTTTATAGAAATGGATATATAGGTTGATAAATAAATTGACGAGTTAGATTTTTCAAATATTACTTATATAAATAAAAATAGTTGTTGTTTTTTCTAATAAATCACACGTGCACGTGACATATCAATAAAAGTAGAAACCTGATTTATATAATAATATATAGATAGGTATTGATGATTAAAATGATTAATCAAAATCACAATCTTTTAAAATATCTCCCAAACTTTCTTTCTTGTGATTCTGTCACAAGCTTCTAATCGCAACAATTTATCTGGTAGAATACAAGGCCACCATTAACCAAGTATTTATAATTTAATTTTTGAAAAAAAATCTTTTATCAAGGAAAATTAGATTTTATTGGAAAAATAAAGGAAAAAAAAAGGAATTTATGGCCATACCTGTCATATATTGAAAAAGTATATTTTAGAACGAAGAAAAGCATATTCCTTCTCGGGTAATTAGCGGAATCATGGTCTTAGTTGACTCAATGCTCAACTTTAGGTAGTCAAAATAAGGAATACATTGACATAACAAAAAGAGTGCCCAATTGGTATTGGGATCATTAAAATATATATNTATATATAAAATAAAGGGAAAGAAAAAAATTAGTTAGTATTCTTAGAGCACTTATTAAAAAAATAAAAGTAATAATTTTTGTATTAAAAAAGTAATAATTATATGTTTTTAATGAAAATAAATATATTTTAAACTTACAATTTATTATCGTAGCTTCCTTAACTAATCCTACATAAATTAAAAACCTTACTATTGATAGCACTAAATTAGGATACACCTTAAAACTAGTTATAGACAATATTCACCATAAAAAAATAATTATTTATTATCAATTAATTGGCTTTCTTTTTTGGAGATGAAATTATCACCTTTTAGTTTTCAATGAAAAGTTGTATGAAATTCAATTCCCATATTCTTTTCCTACTTTCTATAGGAGTGGCCTTCAATCGTGAATCATGGAAATGTGATTCACACTCTCCATATTATACACACATAAACATTCATAAATTCTATTGGTCAGAATGAAGTTTGAATTTAGAATTTTATATATATACTGCTTAAATCTCTCACCAATAAACTAATTATAATGACTTAAAAATGGATAAATATGATATAATAACAATATAAATTAATAAAATTAATTTGCATTTAAATAAATTTTAAAGATGATAATGAATTTTTAAATCAAATCATCTCAATTCAATTTAAATCAAAATCAAATTAAATCATTTCCAATTTTAGAGAATTTTGGACACACCATTTTATTTAAGGATGTGTTTGAAATCCACTAAAATGAAAAATGATTTGACATGCCAATAAAATTATCTTATCAAATCTTGTTTTAAAATTTTAATAAATGAAAAATTATTATTTTATTTTTAAATCCCATAAAATTTAACTCCTTCGCTAATAAGATCCTTCACTTTTCATAGGATTTCATGATAAATGAATTGATTAATTTTGAATTAAAATTTGTTATAGAACATCTTACCCCTCATTAAACCCTAATTTTACAAACCCTTATACTATTGTTAAAGCAATGAAATCTAAGGTGGCCATTCTTCAAAGTGACAACCGAATTCTAACGCAACATGAGAACCCCCTTCAAGTTATCATCAAAGAAGTGGCCTTGAATCGTGAATCCCGGAAGATGCATGTGACTCACACTACACATTTACCACCGCACACTATTTTAACCATATCCTATTTGGTCTCTGGATAATTTACATGTTTATCTTATTTGGTCTTTAAACTTTTGATAAAGACACGTTAGTTTCTAAACTTTGGTCCCTCCGTCACTGGGACCTTTGCTTCGTTTGTTTTATCTTTTATTTTGGGGTATGAGTGATGTGGTGGTGGGAATGAGAGTGTGGGTGGTGGGTTCAAGGTGGAGGTGACGAAGTGGTAGTTGTGGACGTGTAGGGACTAAGTAGTCTTTTGACTTTTTTTAGTCAGGTTGGTCCTTAGATCATCAAAACGACGTCTTTTTGAGCCTCACAAGGAGGGAGGAGAGAGAACATATCTTTGTTAATAGATACGTCAGTGGCCATTAGGAATCTGGTGGAGAGAGGGACTAATGAGCTTAACATTTGCAAATTAAGTTCAAGGATTAATGTATATTTATTAAAAGTTCAAGGACCAAGTAGAACAAGTGTAAAAAGTCTGAGAACTAAATAGAATATTAACTTATTTTTGTAATGTTTGTACCTCATTGAAGGCGAGACACACGAACCCAATATTTTGCGACACAATTTTTGTTTTATCTCTATCCTGTACATATGTATTAATGTCTTGTCCCACAAACAACAGGAAATGATGCCCAACTTAATTCGCAAGCTATCCAGTTTTCTTGGTCCTCTATCATGCATGATCAAATACGATGTTAGAAGTCGTCTATAATAGTCTTTGCTCAATTATTTTTCTACAAGCCTTGCTTAATTTTCCACATGAAAGCCCCTGTAAATAGGTCACCAAGAGCTCCAACCATCATTTTCATTAGACACCTTCACAGGTACACATTGAAATCAACCAAAGATCTTAATTAGTGCTTCCCCTAATGGCAGGCAACCGTTGCCGCTTACGCGCAGAACTACGCCAACACGCTCAAGGGGAACTGCCAGATGGTTCACTCCCATGGTCAATACGGAGAGAGAAGCGCTGACCTTAGCGGCACTGACGCCGCGCGTGAACATGTGGGTGCATGGGAGAGAAGCAATATTATGACTATAACTCCAACACGTGTGCGTTGGCGAAGATTGTGGCCACTATACTCAGGTAGTCTGGAGAGACTCTGTTCGCCTAGCCTTGGTTGCGCCAAGGTCACCTGCGGTGGCGGCGGCGGCGGCGGCGCCATCATCAGCTGCAATTATGATCCAGCTGGCAACATTATTGGCCAAAAACCTAATTACTGGGTTATTAACTATGTTGTGTGTCCATTTGCTCCCATGCATTCAGCAGTTAATTAGTTGTTCAGACACACTGCCTGTGTATTATTATTATTCTAAGAAGAAGAAAAAAAGCATGGATTAGTTGATGATGCTAAGTTCATGTTGTGTGCTACGTACTTTTCAATTTATGAAATAATAATGAATTAAACTAGCGTTGATGAGTTGATAACTCACGTAGCACTAGTCCTTGTATTAAAGTTGACGTTTATGTTGCCGTGTGTTATAGTTGATTTATTTCAATCCTTCCCTCTTTTTTGTTAATTTCTTTAATTGTCTCCTTAAATTCAATTAAAATTTTGATCTTTTAATTTACATTGTTAATTTATATACGTAAAAGAAAGAAACAAATAAAAAAGTATACAGACTATACAAGAAATTCAGGAAATAGGGCAACCTTTTGAACGAGCCCTCTTCGATGGTAAGAGAGTAGATGCCCATATAGATAATTGAATCGTGAATTATGGGATGATGTCGTCCCAATTTTTACCTCTGTAAAATTAGAATGAATGGGTTTCGTTAAACCTATATTTCGTATACTCTGTCTTACTTTTATTTGTAGGAAAATCATACCTTCCAAAGCTTTCCTTCTTCATAATATTCCAAACTTCTCATTTAGTTATTTTCATGGTTCTACTGCTTCTGGGACTATATATATCATCCGCAGAAAAGTATGCACTCTAACTCTGAATCTTAAATATGATCAATAATTAAGCACATCTAATACAAAGGTTAAAAAATAGGGACTTTGAGTTGACTTAGTACAGGCTTAATGTGATTAAAAATATTATTTGGATAATTTAAAAAGTGTAGACACTTTATTATTATTTTTTTAAATATATTATGGGCTCACTAAATATATGTTAGATTCTATGATATATTATGAGAATAATGATAAGATATCTATACTTTTTGAATAATCTAAATAGCGTTGCTATTTATTACTCCCGTATGTATTCTCACACTAGTTATGACTTACTATCCCTTTATACCTATCTTTGATTGTTTGAATATATGGAATCTGAAAAAAAAAAATTGGAACTTTCCACAAAACTTTCCATGGCACCCTCCTATATGTCATTTTTATATTAATAAAAATCAGATATATATCTCCATCAATCACTCGCAACATATATAAATTTATATTTTAAAAATATTTCTTCTATGGTTTATCATTGAAAATTGGATTTTCTCTTAATTTTTTATACAAAAAGAATAGGGTTATACCTGTCAGTACATACGTCCCGAAATCTAAAAGTTAGTTACGAACTACTTTAGAACGACGAAAAGTATATTCTCGAGTGATTAGCGGAATTATTGTCTTGGTCAATATAATACTAGTACATCGGTTTATACTAGAGCATTAACTTTTTATAAGTTTCGGATTGGATTTTATGGCTCAAAATTCCAATAAGGAAAAAGATTACTACCACTAGAGAAAAAGCCTCAATAAAACCACAAAAAAACTTAATGAGATAAATCGACTTATACTATATATGTATTATCTTTGTCCACTTTTTGTTGTTATTTTTGACAAAAATGCACAATTTAAAAATCATTTAATTGACACTAAGATAGAAAAAATATAGAGTATAACAAAATTAACCTTGAACAATTAGTATTATAGTTAATAAGTGTTATAGAAAGTATGAGAAATAACAATGATATAAATGTAAAAAATACATTTAATACTTTCTTAATTTAATCAAATGATAATTAATCTTAAACAAATTTTTATTTAAAATCCGACAACAAAAATAGTGGATGTAGGGAGTAATAAACGAGGTCTAAGTAGTCAAAATAAGGAACACGTTGATGTACTTAAAAATTGCCCGATGGGATAGGGATTAATCACTGGAAAAAAAAATACTATTGATAGCTTTGGGATAAGTAGTTATGGACAATTGGCTTTCATTTCTGTTTTGGTAAATGGAGATGAAAATCACCGTTTAGTATTCAATGAAAGGTTGTATGAAATTTCATCGCATTCTTCTTTTCCTAATTGTTATAGCATATAAAACTCAAAAAGGGTATGTTTGGAATCCACTAAAAGGAAAATATGACTTGATCAACAAATAAAATTATCCTATCAAATCTTGTATTTGAGATTTTAATAAAAAAAATATTATTCCATTTTTTAAATCCAGTAGAAAATTGAATTCCTTCACTTATAAAATCCTTCACTTTTCATAGGATTTCATGATAAATTAGTTTATAGAATATCTTACCCCTCATTCAACCCTAATTTTACAAACCCTTATACTATTGTTAAAGCAATGAAATCGAATGAGGCCATTCTTCAAAGTGACAACCAAATTCTAACACAAGACAAGACCCCTTCAATGTTATCATCAAAGGTGTGGCCTTGAATCGTGACATATGGAAGATGCATGTGACTCTCACTCTACACATTATACACACATAACAATCAGGAAGGGGGAGAGAGAGGGGATAGGGGAAAAGAAAAATATATTTATTGCCTCCATAAAACCACTTGTATTCACGTCTTATTATCTAGAATTTGACTAATTCAAACTGACTTAACGGATGTCTTTAAAGACGATAAAGGTCTCCTAACTAGTGATGCTATTTTTCATTCCTAAATCCTAAGGCTCAATTGAACCTGACACCTCTAATTAAAGGCTTGAGGCACCTACAAATATTAATATAATGAATTGTCACGTGTGATTAACATCCTATTGGCGAGACACTTTGTTTTTTACAACAATAATTAAAGAGATTCTTTACTTGTACGGACCAAAAGTGAGAAATATTTGATTGATTTAGGTGAAAAAAAATTATTAGGAACTAAAACCAAGATTTAAAATTTGTTAAATATTCAAAACATAGTTAAGTCATAAATTTATCATAACTTTTTTACTAGCAGAAGTCATCCAAAATTAAGTGTAAGAAATTTCAAGGAGGGCAGTATGCGTGCCCAACTTTGCAAACTATCCAGTTTTCTTAGTCCTCCATCGTGCATGATTATCATGTTAGAAGCCGTCTACAAGCCTTGCTTAATTTTCCACATGAAAGTCCCTATAAATAGGTCACAAGAGCTCCAACCATTTTCATCAAACACCTTCATACATACATAATTATATTGATATCAACCAAAATGGGTGTGCCTAAGATCTCATTAGTGCTTCCCCTCATGGCCTTCTTGGCCATACTATCATCACAAATTTGTTACGCCCAAAACTCAATCCAAGACTACCTCAACGCCCACAACGCAGCCCGCTCCCAAGTTGGGGTGGGTCCCATGACATGGGACGGGACTGTCGCCAATTACGCTCAGAACTATGTGAACACTCTCAAGGGGAGCTGCCAGTTGGTTCACTCCGGTGGTAAATACGGAGAGAATCTTGCGGGGAGCAGCGCTGACCTTTCCGGCACTGATGCCGTGAAATTGTGGGTGGACGAGAAGCAATATTATGATTATAACTCCAACATGTGCACTGGTGGCAAAGAGTGCCGCCATTATACCCAGGTGGTTTGGCGCAACTCTGTTGGCCTTGGTTGCGCCAAAGTCACTTGTGACGGTGGCCGCGGCACTGTTATCAGCTGCAACTATGATCCCCCTGGCAACTATGCCGACCAAAAACCTTACTAGGTTTTTAATTCTGTTATGTATCTCATTTGTTTCCACATGAAATAGTGCTGCTCATATACTATTATTGTAATAATAATAAGGAAACAGAAATAAGAAATAAAAATGAAAACGTGGACTTAGCTAATGATGCTAAGTTCATGTTGTGTGCTACTTTTCTATTTATGAAATAATATTTAATTAAAGTAGTGTTAATGAGTTGATAACTCACTAGTCTTTCTATTAAAGTTGAGGTTTGTGTTGAGGTGTTATAGTTAACTTATTTCAATCCTTTCCTGTTTTTCAGTTCTGTAATTTTCTCTTTAAATTCATTTAAGAACTTGATTTTTAATACATTAATGTTAATTTATATTCGTAAACACACCAAAAAAAAAATTCACACAGTACACGAAATTGAGAAAATAGGACAACCTTGAACGAACCCTCTTTACTGGTAAGAGAATGTCCGTGTATATCCTAGAAATTTGGTATACTCCATCTTACTTATACTTATTCGAAAATCATACCTTCCAAAGTTTTGTTGCGCATAAAGCTAGGTTTGATGTGATATATATTTTGACTTAAGATTTTAAGATAATAAATTTATGAATATTTTTAAACATATATTTTTCACTTAATTCATCATTTATCAATGTAAAACTTCACATTTACACTTAAAACGCTCCTCCTCAATGAAAGTTTTGTAGGATCATGGTAAAAGATGCTCATGGGCTGCTGCCACAACCCAAAACATGCAACAACTAGGCCAGGGTAACTCTATTGCAAACATCATGAGATAATCTCAGGCTGAATTTAAACCATTGACTTTAATACTACTTGTTGGATTTAAAGTTGTAAGGGAGAGTCCAAACTCAAAAAAGATTCAAACAAACCAAAAATCTTAAGGTAATGAATTTATGAGTTTTTCTAAATGTATACTCTTCACTTAGTTTAAATTTCATTCATGTAGAACTATTCTACATTCACACTTGGAGCACAAATTTTCCTTCTTCACAATTTCAAACTTCTCATTTAGTTGTTCTTATCTTTGCTAGGACAATATTTATCATCTGAAAAGGAAAAGAAAAAAAAAAGTATGCACCGCAATGTTGGATCTTGAATATGTTTAGTAATTAAGTAAAGACATCTAATACAAAGTACAAAGGTTAAAAGATAAAGACTTAGACTTAATCCTTAGTCCAGTCTTATTGTGATAGGGAAATCATTTGTTACTCCACTTTATATTCTCACACTGGATATGACCTCTTCATACATGCCTCAAGTTCTTACAATCCAAATTTTTTTGTTTAATTAACCTTACATAAAACTTTCTTTAGCACCTATCATGTGTCTTTTCCAAAATTAATGAAAATCATATGTAAACTTCTTTGATTTATTTGATATATCTCTCCATCAATCTCTCATAACAAATATAAATTTATATTTTAAAAATATTTCTTTTCCTTTTTAATAAATAAAAATTTAGGTGAGTTTAATACTGATCATCTCACTAAAGTCAAGACATACTTTCAAACTCTTTTAAGCACTTATAGGAATGCTTATGGATCACGTACCAAATTGACACTTACATAGATAATGGGGTCGAACTCATGTCCTTTTAGAATATGAGTTATTTCCTTACCAACCAAAACTAAAAGTTGAATTTTATTTCCTATGCAAAAAAGCTTTATTGGGTTTTTTTTCTTTCTTTGTGCTGGTTTTGTGTATTGCTCTTGGATCCCTCACCCCATGTTTTGGGTTTTGGAGTGTGTTTCTACCTAAAAAAAATTTTTTATGCAAAAAATAGGGTTATACCTGTCAGTATTTGCCTCCTAAATACTCAAGTCAGTTAAGAATTGGGAAACTACTTTAGAACGACGAAAAGTACATTAATTCTCGAGTGATTAGCGGAATTATGATCTTGGTCGTGTTGGGCTAAGTCTATCTAAGTCTTCGTAAAATTGGAGACTCTACTTTGGATATTTGAGAACTTATACATCAACAATCGAAGATTTTTGTTATATTATATTATTGGTGAATCTGGAGAATCAATGAGTTATTATAATAATAGAAGAGAAATTATTTCACCATATATATTTCATGCATGACAGAATTGAAATATCTGTGTGTCAAAATTAGTGATTTCTCATATAAACAAAGGTGGTTTCTTAGCTACCAATTTTAATAATTTTTATAACTAAATTCATTAATTTTCATTATTATTTCATGATTTAATATGACATATTGATGAATTATATGATCTAATATGATAAATTAATACTTTTTAATACAATATATGTGTGAACTAAGTGTTTCACATTTTGTCCAGGTCTTTTTGCAAAATTATTTTTTAGATTTTTGCAGCTTACCTAGGAGGTCATATTTTTCACATGTGCCTAAACAAATTAACAAAATTTATAAATATAGTTATAATTGCTTACTAGAATAACTAATATAATTTTAATTACATTTTCCTTTAAACCACATTTGTCTGACCTGTTGGAGAATTTACATTGAATTTGTCAAGCTCGTTGGCGAATTTGCACTAAATTCGCCAACAGTGTTGGTGAATCTGACGTGGCATTGCCACCGCAACCACGTCAGCTAAAACCATGGTAGTCCTGTAATAGGTTTCCTGACAGGAGTATTTTGATAATTAGTTTCTGTGGCAGGGGCAAAAGAGTAAAATTGTCTTAGTGGGTTATTTAGTGGGCCTTGAGTAGTACTAAACATCTTTCTTACGCCCGTTTCAAATAAAAACGTTTTAAGGCTTAGGGTTTGAGCCCATGGTCCATAATTCATGACCCAAAATAGAAAAATGTAACTTTCGGTCCAAAAAGAAAAAGTCAAGTAGAAAAGACTTTCAAAATTGTTTAGTGCCTTTTGAAAATCTTTTACTTAGTCTTGCATAAAGCTGGTTCGATTTTTTTTCCTCGCCTTGTCTTACACTCAAAATCTCTGGATTGGTAAGGAAAATCAGACACCGATATCTTTCATCTAATAAACTATGGCTCTGATTATAAATCTTCTTCACAATAATACTAAGATATAGAAATAATCTATGTACTAGTCATCGAGTGCTGATGTGTATTTTGAAAAGAATTGAGCTTCTACGAAATTGCTATGCATCTTTGATCCAATCTTATTTTTATTTATTTATTTATTTTAGTAACAAGAAATGAAAACAATGACTTAGGAAATTTCAGGTCACTCCCTCCCCACTATAGTACAAGCAACAACTAACATGCACCATTATTTATTTATATAAATTTGCTTGTTAAATTCTTACCTTTCTCTGTACCTGTTAATTCTTTTAGCTTTGGAGATTCGAAAATGAAACTTTATGGATGAATTATGTTTTTCAATTTTGTTCATTTTCACTTGTTTTTCCTTGCCCAAAATGGTGTGTGCTACAAGACATTTGAATGTTCTTCTGATCTGTTGTCTCTTTATGGCTTGTTATGGTGCTGAAAGTGACATCAATTGCTTACAAGACATCAAGAATTCATTGGACCCATTCAATCAGTTATATACCTGGGATTTCAACACCAACACCCAAGGTTACATATGCAAATTTGCCGGTGTTGAATGCTTGAGTCACAAGGATGACCGAGTAATTATACGTCTAGTGCTTTCTAACATGAATCTGGAGGGCCAGTTCCCCCATTGCATTGAGAATTTCTCATGGCTGCAGGTTCTGGACCTTTCATACAACCATCTCTATGGAATTATCCCAATTGACATTTCAAGTAAGCTTCCACATTTGACCTCACTTGATCTCTCAAATAACAATTTCTACGGTGAAATTCCAAAGAGTATTTCCAATTTGTCTTACTTGAGTACGCTTAGGCTTGATGGCAACAAGCTAAGTGGTCAAATCCCACAAGAACTTGGGTTGCTTCCAAGGATTAGCGTGTTCAGTGTTGCCAACAATTTGTTGTCAGGAAAAGTGCCTGTATTTGGCAAAAATGTTAATGTTGGTTTGAGTTATGTCAATAATAGTGGACTGTGTGGTGGGGGGATGCTAGAAAGCTGTGAAGAGAGCTTGTTTGGTAGATCTTTTTGGTATGCTTTTGTTATTGCTTTTGCTTCTTCAGCAGTTTCTGTCATATTAGCTTTCATGGATTACTGTGCCCCTCGGACTGCAATCATGAGGAGGAGGAGGAGGAGTAATGCAATACATCCTTTAAGGAAGAAGCAGAACAATCAGAAGGTCACAATACAAGTAGCTGAATTGGTACCACTGGCCTTGCAAGAGGGAAGAAGCAAAGAGGTTTTATCTCTCTAGCTCTATGTTTGTGTCTACTTTTTCACAAGTAATCTTATTTTGACGTCAAAATGGACACCATAGAATCGAAAGACACAAAATTTGGCCTACTAATTGTTATTTGAATGTCTAATAGTAGACATCTTATACACATAATGTAAAAAGTAAGACAAAGATTTAGGCAACGATGCATTTTTGAGAGAGAAAATTTAAGATTTTGTGTCTTTCTCTATCTTATATATTTATGAAGACAGTGTTTGGTAAGCGTCTTAGTGGAAACAGAAATATGTTTAAAAAGGGTGGCAAAAACATAAAACTTAAAATTAATTTTGTCTTAGGATAATTTTTCAACTAATTTTTATACATTTAAAAAAGAAAAATACAAAAGAGATGTCTGAGACGCAATGGACGCGTCTCTACCGTACCTCCAAAATGGATGAACGCAAGAGACGCATCTCTGCTGTTCTTACGTCTATGTATTTTTTGTCTCAAGACGTTTACCAAACACTGCCGAAATGTCTACTTTTTTATGTACAAATAACATTTCTCTTATTAACTATATTGTTTCTCTAATTTTATATGGTATTATCTTTTGATATCACAATAACATTATTTTTTGTAGATAAGGATCTCACTTTAGAAGAGAATGTAAGAGTTTATACCTTTAGATTGATAAAATGGATTTTATATACGGATTTCATGATATTTGATCTAAAATTGTAAATCGCTCACTTTCTCCCCTAAAGTGAGGAAGATCTAAATCTTTCTTTTCAACTAGAGGCCTAAACCTTTGCGTCGCATCACTTCTTATACTAGAAAAATCGTAATTAGTATCTCATGTTAAGATCGAGTTACTTTAAAAAATTTCCTTCAAAATTATAATGGCTAACATGTAGTCATATTTTATTTACAGCTCTCTAGGTTGTTGGAGAGATTGATTCCTAGAATGAGCTTCGAGGAACTATGCAAGGCAACAAGTTGCTTCAACCCAGACAACATCATGGGATTAGGAACAACCGGGATCATGTACAAGGCAGCGGTACCAAATAACAGCTGTTTCCTTGCAGTTAAGAGACTCTATCATGATTCTGACAAGCAAAAGAGAGAATTCTTGCTTGAAACAATGATTCCAGGGAGACACTGGCACCGAAACATAACTCCTCTGCTTGGATTCTGCATAGAGAAGAAGGAAAGGATTCTGGTGTATAAGTACATGCCAAATGGAACACTCCAAGATTGGTTACATAAAAGTAAGTTATTGGAATGGCCTGAGAGGATTCACATTGCAATTGGGATAGCAAGAGGCTTGTATTGGCTCCACAAAAGGTGCAAGATTGTTCATCTGAATCTTGGTTCAGATTGTGTCTTGCTGGACAAGAATTTTGAACCGAAGATTTCGAATTTTCGCGAAGCGAAATTTGTTAAGCAATCAGCTGATGATCATGTGAGGATGAAGTTGTTCCTGATTGATGGAATCGGTATGAAGGGTTCATTTGAGAAGGATGTCTATGACTTTGGAATAATCCTTTTTGAGCTTATAACAGGAAAAAGGTTAAGGTCAACTAGTGATTCTTCTAACAATGTTGATATCTCTTTGATGAACTATGTTAGTAATAACTTGTTCACTGGGCCTAGTGATTTTTATGGTGCAATTGACAAATTTATCATTGGGAAAGGATTTGATGGCAAGATTATTGGTCTCCTTGAAGTTGCATGTGAATGTGTTAAGCCTTCTTTAGGGAAAAGGCCAAGGATGGGTGATACGTACAAAACTGTAAGAGCCATGTGGGAAGGTTACACCTGGTATGATTCTGAAATGCTGAAGAAGATATCATGCAGCAATGAAATAGAATGTATTTGTTAAAATGTAATTGACATTCTGTGTGAAAGTTGTATGTATAACTCACTAAATTTAATTTGGAGTAATAAATTAATGTCTCTTTTACTTTTATAAATTTGAAACATTTTGTCAAGTTAAGACAGGAAATGGATCCTCTTAAGTGAATTTATTATCATGTGTTGTTAAGTATGATCTCTCACTATTAATTGATAAGATGGATCTCATACACAATAACAAAAGTAATAAGAAAACTAATGATGAGATAATACACTTGATAACACATGGCAAAGATTCTACTTGGGAGAATCCATTTCTCTAGCAAGGTGCGTACGATCATTTAATTTTTAAAAGAGAAAGGTTAATTACACAATTTGAGAACAAAAACTATACAAACCACATGGAAGTACTTGATTGAAAGTAGAAAAGGATAGAGAAAAAACAAAATGATAAATATTAGTTACTCTTAAGGTCCATTTAATACTTAAGGTTTATAGACACTTACCAAATATTTATGCGAATTTTAATCTCTAAAATTTGTGTAGAGTAACATAATGTTTGTGCATTGTAATATATAAAGTTTGTGCACATGCGGTGTTTTTAGGTATGATTGTGTTTCATTTTAACAAACGTCTAGAGCATCAAAGCACAAACTTTAGCAACGTAATTATACAAACATTGAGAATGAAGGTATATAAACATTAAAAACATGAAAAACACTCACTTACCAAAATATTTATGTGAATTTTAATCTCTAAAATTTATGTAAAGTAACACATAATATTTATGCACTTTAATATATAAATTTTGTGCACGTGCGGTGTTTCTGGGTATATTGTGTTTCATTTTAACAAACGGTTAGAGCATCAAAGTAAAAACTTTAACAACGCAATTGCACAAACATTGAGAACGAGGATGCACAAAAATTAAAAACATGAAAAACACACTTACCGAAATATTTATGCGAATTTTAAGTACTAAAGTTTGTGCAAAATAATACATAATGTTTGTACACTTTAATATATAAAGTTTGTGCACTTGTGGTGTTTCTAAATATGTTTGTGTTTCATGTTAACAAACGTCTAAAGCATCAAATCACAAACTTTAACAACTTAATTGCACAAATATTGAGAACAAGGATGCACAAAAGTTTAAACATGAAAAACACGCACTTGCAAAAGTATTTATGCAAATTTTAATATCTAAAGTTTGTGCAGAATAACACATTATGTTTGTACACTGTGATATATAAAGCTTGTGCACGTAGGTGTGAGGGAAAAACTTGTGGGAGCGCGTGCTGTGGTCATTAGGTTATTCTAAATTTTGCGATTTGTATAAAATATAACATATAACAATTAATTTTTATATTTTGTACATAATGAATATATGGGTGACATAAAAAAAGTGTACATAAACCATTTTTGTTAAGAAAATTTGGACGTACTCAAATGTAATTGATTGTAATATAGAAGAAGACTATGACTATAGATGAACATTAATTGCAATGCTGAGGTTAATTTGAATCCTAGAGACCAGTGTCACTTTAGGAAATATTTTACATAACTACTACTTCAGATCCGAAATTGCGTGACCAATGTCATATATAAGTGAAGTATTTGTGTATATATATATATCATATATCATCTAGGCCTTGTCACTTGCTATTGCAAGGTAAATTCCATCATTGATGAGGACTAATCCCCGTTAAAACTGGCATGAGTCATGTATGAGTGATATGGCGAAAAAAATCTAGAAAAAATGTCCAAGAAAAACTGATGGGCTATCGATATTCTAATATAATAATTGGATAAATAAATGAGTAGGTCTGTTATTATATTTGCAAGTTACACGATAGTTGAGAAGTTTCGAACTTATCCAGATGCATGCATAGACTTTTTCATTTGAACTGTCCTTTTAGTTTTAGAATTATACACTTAAAAGATTAAATTGGACATCCCTTTCTTGAAAAATTGAACCCACTTGATAAAAAAAAAAAAAAAAGCTTGATAGATATAGTTAACAGCAAGTGTAAACATTTTTCCCCCAATTCCATCATGAAAGCCCAACGGCACTTGCAGCCTAACTCTCCCACGCCATACATCAATTGATTTTTCTGTTTAACAAAAGAAGGAGGGAATAATCTAAATCCTAATTGAAGCAGCCTCCGAGCTGGTGCTTCTTCAGCCGCCACATTATTTAAGTGGAAATAATATTTACACATTACGAAACTTTCGGCCGCCATATTATTTAAATAGAAATACTAATATCTACACGCATCATAAAATTTTCATTTGTTTACGCATTAGATTTTGAGTTTAACATTTTCATCCATTTATAAAAGTGATTAAGTTTTACTATAAAACGCTTTTATATTAATCATGTGCATAAAATTAAACTCTTCATTAGCTTTTAATTTGAAAAAGAAATATAAAAATTATGGTGAATTCTATGATGCCCTTATGGCCACACCATACCCCTCATCCTAAAGAAATGTAATTCAGTATTGTATTTACTTAAAAATTATCCCATAATGACATGAATTGATGAGTACCCATCATTTCCAAATTACAGGATTATTTAAGGTATTTTTGTTACTTTATTATAAGTTTAAATTTAGAGATTTGATTTTTGAAAATAAAAATTAAAAAATTATATAACTAAATATAAATTAAAGTTTGATTGTCAATATTCTTTTGATTATTTAACAACTTTTAAGTCCTAAATTAATTTTTTTTAAAAGAGAGGATACGGTACTAGAATCCACCACAAATTATAATTTTATTTGGTTTTATTCTTTGCATCCAATTTTCATGGACATAAAAAGGTAAAATCCTTAGTTATTAATACGTGATTTCTCATATACCAAATGATGTCCACATACTTGGGTACAAAAAGTATTCCTATTTTCTATCCTATAAATTAAGATGTACCTATTAAAAAATAAAGACTTCTTTAACAAAAAACTAGTCAAAATATTTTTATTTCCGTAACCAATTAAATTATGTTATAACGTGCTTATACTTGTTATATACGAGACACAATGCCGACTCACTTCTCATCTAATAGTGGATGAGTATTGAATTGATAGGATGTCTCATATGTAATGAGTAAAAATAATATTTTTAACCAAATAAAAAATATCATATAGTTTTCCTTTTTTATTAATATTATATATTTAACGAGAAAAGGCAATGCAATTAGAATATGAAAAATGTTTATACTTATTTAGTATATAATATCGTATTAACTTATACTTTATTCATTATTAGATAATATTTTAATGGAATGCGAGTTCTATTAAAATCTTATCTAATACTTCTTTTATCCCAAATTAATTGTAGTTTCACTTTTTTAATTAGTTCACAAATCAGCGTATCTAAAGTCTGGATACAATTACATTCAAATACATTAATTTGTAAAAAAAAGTAAAAAGGAAAGTTAATTTAAGACATAGATAATAATAATTAGAGTAATGTTATTTAAAACAAAATGTAAACACATCATAACTCATTTCACAACGTCCTTGGTTACTTGCAAAGTATTCCAACTTCATATCCAACCCAAAAACCTCTTATAAATAGGATTCTTGCATTGTCCCAAACCATTATTCCTCAACTCAACTATCCATAAAACCTGAATTGAAAACCCAACATGGCTGCACCCAAGATCCCAATGCTTCCTCTCGTGGCTATCCTAGCCATACTATCACATCTCACATTAGCCCAAAACTCACCCCAGGACTACCTCAACGCCCACAACGCAGCACGCTCCCAAGTTGGTGTGGGCCCCATAAGATGGGACTCAACCGTTGCCAATTACGCACAAAACTATGTCAACAAACTGAGGGGAAACTGTAAGATGGTCCACTCCCAGGGTCCCTACGGAGAGAACCTCGCCTGGAGCAGCGGCGACCTTTCCGGCACCGCCGCGGTGAACATGTGGGTGGGAGAGAAGCAGTTTTACGACTATAACTCCAACACGTGTGCCGCCGGCAAAGTGTGCGGCCACTATACTCAGGTGGTCTGGCGCGACTCCGTTCGCCTTGGTTGTGCCAAGGTCACGTGCAACGACGGTCGTAGCACCATCATTAGTTGTAATTATGATCCACCTGGCAACTATATTGGTCAGTGGCCTTACGATGTTGATCCTTTTCGAGTGCCATTGAGCTTCAATAAAGGATTGGAGGAGAACTGAGAGAGATCATGTTCGGCGGCAGTATTGGAATGAAATAAATATATTATAAGTGCTGCATGCATTTATTTATTAAAAATGTTACTTGGACCATTTAAAAGATGTAGACATTTTATCATTTTTATTTATTATGGGTTGCCTTTGTCAAAAATAGATTTTATAATATGTTGTGAGAATATGATTTTTAAATGGTTCAATCAACACTATTTTCTTTATAAAAAATTACTATCTAGCCAGAATAAAATGCTTTTACCCTATGGTACCATGAAATGAAGTGGTGGGATATTCTTGCCTATGCAAGAGCTAATAATGTATCAACTCATTCTACCACTCTCTATTCTTGTAAAATTTCTGGTTATCTAGATTTCTCTTTCACTATTTGTGTTCCAGGTCACATCCTATATCTACTAGGATCGGCTTTATCAATAATGTGCCCAAAAAATGTCTTTTTCTTTTCATTGCTGCATATTATATATTATATGGATGTTAGAATGCGAATAACCATTGCTAAATAAATGGTAAATTAAATTGATGAGCTGGGAAAGCATCCAGAGTATATTATACAAAAAACAGCATCGCAGGACTTCTTCTTCCACTAACTCTAGGTAATTAAAAGCATGCGTAGACACTACATGGTCATCATCAGGACCTAAAGTTGCAGGATTAATTGAACAAGTCTACCTCGAGTTTCTTTGGGTTTCCACCGGGTAATGATCAATTACTGTGACAGTTGCCAAATCACTGTTTTAGATCAATATACAACAGAAATTATGACAAATTATCTCATGGGTATTTGTTAAGCAATCAAGAAAAAAGATAATTTGTCACGAAAAATCAAAAATTTGAAATGTTTAATGCATTGAAAGTATTTAAAATCTTCAAATACTCTATTTTAGACTTTTGAAAAATACTCGTTAATTTTTCCCTTATCTTATATTGCTAAAAAGGATATTGTCTTATTGTATGCAAAAATATAATTAGATCAATTTGAATATTTATTCAGTGAAATTTTACAAATTGAATATTATTTATAAAAATTTAAAGAATTGATTAAATAATAAAAGTAAACCAAATCATTTTTAAAAAAAATTAGTTATTTAATACTCTATCGGTTTTAATTTAATTGTTCATTTTCTAACAATTTAGAGTTCAGAATATTTATTAAGTTAACACTTTAAGATAGCTTTAATTTCCCTTTTATGAATAATTTGATTTATTAATGATTACTCACAATTTTAATAAAGAGAATATATCACTATTAAATACATTTGTAGAGATAATTTCATTTATTTAAAAAAATTTGCATTACTAACATTTATGTTTTTTCTTAATTTATTATATGTCTATCTAAAAATGATTGGTCAAATTGAAATAGTGAAGGTATTTTCTTCATGTACATGCCCACTTTTTTTTTTTTTTTATAATTAAAGGGGCTCAAACCAGTCGCAGGCCGGGGGAGCAAGAGTACAAAATGTAGAAAGATCATACGAAGAAAATAGAAAATAGAACCAAGGCTACCGAGAGGTGTACATAATTGGATCCAGTGCTGATGTATTCATGGCAGCACTAGCAAACCGGATCAAAGACAGCAGAACAATAAACTAAGACAAAATAAATGAGTCAAAGAACATTAACAGTAGCACCATTTCAGCTGGATAGCAGTGTGATGGCAGGAGGGTGCATGCATGATTGTAGCGCATACACAAAAGCCCGCACCAACAATCAGAATCAAACCAAGTATAGCCCAGTAGATCCAAAAACAGAGACAAAGAGGAGATGGGAGCAGAGAGGACGCAATTCTAAATCAGGCCGATAGCCAACAGTGGTAACAAAAGGTGATGTGTCCTCTTCTAGAAATTGAATTGTCCTAGGGCTTGTAGAGTAACCTGATTTACTTGGTTTTGGCGCCATTAAACTTTTACTCCAACCATGCTCTGACATGTTCCAAGTTTTGAAGGAAAAATTCTGGTTGAAAAGGCAATTTGACACACCATGCTTTGGTCCAGTAGCTCAGGTGACGGAGGAGAGCTTCTGCCTCTAATTCCCACTGCGGTTTATAATTATCAAACACCACTTTGTTTCTTAACCACCAGATTGACCATAAAACCACAAAAAATAGGCTTGTCCATAGCAAACCTTTCACCATTCACCAACTATCACCATCGCCATATCTGCTCCCTTGGAACAGCCATTCGAACAACTAGAAAATTGCCAACTTCATGGTCTCAACAAAATGCGCACTTTTCTTCTCAAAGATATATTCACACATGTTCCTGAATGAATATTCCTGCATAACACATTCAACCCATTTTCACTTGTCCCCTGTAGCCTTCTCTTATCCTATAGCATTTTTTTTTTTTAGAGACTGAGTTAGTAGGGATGGCAATTCGCTTTGCGCCACCCCATCCCGCTCATTTGGATGAGGTAATTCAACGATTGATTAAGTTTCGGAACAAATTTGAGAAAAAAAATTGTTTGTATTATTTTGAGTTTGAGGCAGATATGGGTTTTGGGTATCTATCCGTTACCTATCCAAAACACACACACACACACGCACACATGCGCGCACACACAGGTTTGAGTATGATAAAAAATATAAAAACCCGCCAAAACAGTGGAGCAAAGAGTAGACCAAGATTTGAGTGAACATAGCGAGAATGGGCAATGGAAAAAAGTCTCACTAATTGTATTGTACATTTCAAAAATAGTCACACAATAGTTATTTTAATAAATAAACACACATTACACAACATAAAAATAAATATTATCACAAAACATTTTTTACATATCTCGTGCACGTGTGAGTTCAATATAACTACAAAACAGATAAATAAATATTTTATTGAACATTTTTGCGTGTCCGTGCACATACATGTTTAATATTTCTCATTTTCTTTATTTGATAATGTTTATTTTTTTTCTTCTTTTATAATGTTTACTTTTATGCTTGGATGACATTAAATGACTATTTTTTAATTATATAAATAGTATTTTTAACAAAAAAAATCATTTCTCTTGGGTAAAAAATATCTTTCTCTTAATCTAATAAGTCAATACGTTGACTCAAGTCAACCACAACTAAGTTTTCCTTCATTTTCTTATTTTCCAAAGTGGAACCTTTAAGGAGCACGCCGCATAGAAAATATTAGTAGTGTAGTACTTACTAGTGCTAGTGCGTGCTCCACTCCAAACAAGCATTGAAATTGTAGGCACAATGTCTCGGCCTATTCCCCTATAAATAACACTAATTATCCACGACCCATTCACTCACTACAATCTAAACGCAGAGAACATAGAAAAAGAAAATGGAGTGGTCTAATTATAAGATTTTGGTGCTACGCTTATTAGCCAAAACAATTCTTCTATTCATGGTCCAAGTCCCTCTGTGCATTGCTCAGAACTCCCCACGTGACTACGTCCAAGCTCACAACGCCGCACGTGCGAGGGTCGGCGTTCAGCCCCTGATCTGGGACACGGAGGTGGCGGCCTATGCTCACAACTACGTGAACCAACGCGCCGGCGACTGCAGGCTCGTCACGTCCAACGGTCCATACGGCGAGAACGTCGCCCGGAGCAGGGGAGACCTCACCGGCACGGCCGCCGTGGCGCTGTGGGCGGCCGAGAGACGGAACTTCGACTATAACTCCAACACTTGTGTGGGTGGCGACTGCCGTAGCTACACTCAGGTGGTTTGGAGGCACTCTGTTCGGCTAGGGTGTGCCAGAGCCAGGTGCAACAATGGCGGCACCATCGTCAGCTGTAACTATGACCCACCAGGCAACTACGAAAATCAGCGACCCTACTAATGATTAACTATTAAGTAATAATAATGAGTTGTGACAATTATTTTAGATAATTTTTGAATAGTTATGCTCACAAACCACAAAAGTGTGAGGGTTTATGGTAGACCATGGACTCACACTGTAGTGGAGTCTAGACTTTTGTGAGTGTGATTGTTTAAAAATTATAAAAAAAAATAGTTGTTATAATATCTTTTCTCATAAAATATTATTTGTATTTATTTTACATAGAATATTATAAGTATCATTGACTAACTGTTTATTCATCATTAAAAAAGATCTCAATGAGATATAAGACTCTGTTAAGATTTTATTTAATGATAAATAAAAAGTGAGTTTATTACATAATATCTTATGTATAATGAATACAAATAATATAACTTATCTAAAATCATCCATGTAAGATATGTGTGCGCTGGTATATAAGACGGTTTGCCCTTTTACTACTAAATAAAATGTGTTGGCTGATGTTTAGAATATATATAAAATGACCCTTATGTCTATTAAGAATAAATTAATATGTTATTATATTTTATTTTATTTTAAATTAATTTAGGTTTAACTATTAGTATATTTATCTATTAAGATACCTATCTTATTTGGTAAATTTATCTTTATCTTATTCTCAACCTATAAATATATCTATTATCTTTGTATTTTATAAGCGCATTCATAAATATAATACATAATACAATCTTTATTTTTTTTATTTCTCTCCTGACTAGCGTGTCACTATCTCCTTTTACCAATGATAATTAACAATGGCAATATCTTAGAAATATTTGAGAAGCTTAACTTGATCGGCCACTTACTAAATTATAAATCAGGCATCGTTCTCAAGTAATTCTTATATACTCTATAAAGAAAATTATTTTGTGCTACACGTAATGATTATTCTTAATTAAAAAAGAAAAGAAAAGAGAAAGCAATTAAGAGAGAAAAAAAATCAACATTCTTATGCTATGAGCATAAAATGATTTTTGTCCATAAAAGGTATAAAAATGATTCATACTCTCCCCCGCAATCTAAATGATGATGTTGATAATTATTAAAAGAGGAAATAATAATTAATTAAAAAAAATAATTATTATACTGAAAATGATTAAAAAAGAGAAACAATTATTCTATTAATTAGTCATTATTAAGAGAGAAATGTCCATCCTCAATTAATAAGATTATTATGACATTGTTATATCACTTTAAGTAGAAGTCAAATGAGCCTTTTGTCCAACTAAAGGAGTGAATCATGCTAAAATGCGTTAACCTTTTAAACAGTAAGAGTTGCACTACATGTATGTTATGTAATTAATGAATACTTTTTGCTCTATGAATAAATTCTCTTAACCGTTTCTTTATATTCTCGTCCCCGAACATATTACATTATTATGGCCAATGGAATTAACTCAAAAAGTTGCAAGAGTAGAATAAACACCACATAGTCGAATTGAAATATTGTGATTTGATAATGAGATTGAAGAGGAAATTAATGCGGCTGAAAAACACTTCGTCTTCATGCGAAAGAAGAATTGTCTGGAGCTACGCATTTTGAATCTATTATATATTAACCATGAAACCATTACCTGCACGTGCTAAAGAAGGGGGAAAAAAAATTGAAGCCGCCGTAGCTATTCGCAGAAAACCGAAAAGCCAGCCTAAGAAAAAGAACAGAGATTGCTTAAGAAAACAACAATGGATTGAAACTTCTGAAGTGGTATGTAGGCGGTTAACAAGTTGTATGGTGCCTATTAATTTTTTGAGGCAGAGGAACATAAGAGTTTTAAATAATCACAATGGGCTATGTGTTCGTTATCAATAAAAAAGAAGGGAAAAGAAAAAATAAGACTTAATCAAGATAAAGGGCATGGGGTGCTCTCAAACCCTACCTCAAGTAATTGTTTTTACCACTAAGTACCAACCTATGAGTTAATTATAGTTAGGGTTTTTGAACGGGGTAATGCTATGAAAAAAAAAACAAATTGGGTAATACTCATTTTAGTAGTTAAAAGTATAAACGTAAGACATTTTAATTTTTAAAATTTAAAAATTGATTTTTTGATTAAATTTAAAAGTTATGAGTCAAATAACCAATTCAACATTTTCTCGGTTACTTAGAGTTTTACATAAAGTGAATAACACATTCAATGAGAATTAGATTTCGTATTCGGTCAAATCTGATTTCTTCATATAGAAAAGACAAAAATGAATTACCATAATTAAAAAGTAGCTGAAACTTTCCCATTAAAGATAAATGTGCGGGGCCATGGTCGATCCAACCACAGTGAGCTCATACTTTTGTAAATATGATTGTTGTAAAAACATAGTTGTCAGAATACTATTTTTCATTACGAGATGTTATTTATACTTATTCTACTTGGGATAGTGTTATGTTATAAGTGTGGATATTTAAGTTTCACATTAATGAAATTTAGATTAAGTGAAAAATATACTTTTTGAGAATATCCATAAGCTCTTTGTTTTAAGGTTTTGACTCTTCAAAAGTTGCTCTTATAAAGTCATAACAGTATTGTTTGGTTAAAAAAATAGTTCTTAATAAATATAAGTTATATGAGTAGTGTTTGGTAAATATATTATAAATACACTCTTTATACATAAAATTACCGTAATAAATATAAATATCAAAGAGAGTTATAATAACTGTTAAAATATAAAATTATATACGTATTTTAATATTTTGACAACACAAATAAACTTCAACGGGGGTTGGTCCAAGTGGTAAGCGACTTGGTATAGCCCATAGTCAGGTGCGCAACCTGGGTCGACCCGGATTAGTCAAGGTCAAGCCTTGGATACCGGGCAAGTAACATAAAAAAAAAATTTACTTTTAAATGCCAACTATAAAAACATCTTTGTTTTTAATTTATCAAACATAACAAACTCACTTATACTTTTGAAATCAGAGCTCCCTCGAAAAAAAGATTGGCCACATCAAGCCTATATATTTTTTTTAGGTTGCCTGTCCGGTATCCAAGGCTTTGCCTTGACTAATTCGGGTCGACCTGGGTCGCGCACTTGGCTATGGCGAGTGAGTCTCCCAGCGGGGATAACTGCGTTCACAAGGTCTCAAACTCGGGACCTTATTTAAGCGATACCAAGCCGCTTACCACTTGGACCAACCCCTATTGGTTCATCAAGCCTATATATGATCATCCTTTTGTGCCACTATGTTAGAAAATTTTAACTAGTATTAAATGTATATGTCTTAAGTGGGACGAACAAGGGAAAGAAAATATGAAACCAAATGGAGATCAAATCTATATTTAAGAATAATTTTCAATTATACTTTTAAGTAAGAAAACTATAATGCTAAAATAGATTTTGGATATTATACAAATTTTTTTCATAAAATGTGTATACCTATGTTACTTGTTTTCTCTTGTCTAAAGATTAATCCATTACTCTTAAGTTATTTCTATTTCTTTTTCTCATCTTCTTTAGTGTCATTTCATCAGACATGGAAAGTACGTGGTCAAAATTATTTCTTAAATCTTCATGATTGAAATGTCCATAGAAAAATGATGCATAATTTATCACCCCTAAACACCTAGCACCACTCATCTATAATTGTAGCTATCAATGTTAAACCCACCTTAGACTCATGCGTGCACCATACAATATTGACCTTGTCCTTCTTCCTTCGTAAGATATCAATTATAAAAAATTAATTAATTAATGAGCTCATATAAAGCTGGTGATCTCAAATCTTACCCCAAGTAAAAATACCGTTCATCTCTAATTAATTGATTTGAATTTTTTTTTTTGGGTTGTATCCATCACATTCCTCTAGTATGAATGACAATTAAAGTGCTAATTCATTCGTTTGAGGTGGAGGGGTAAGAATTAANAACAAACAATATATATATATATATATATATATATATATATATATATATATATATGCAAAATTTGTTTTTCACTCATCGCATGATTAAAAGTTTCAAGGTTTTCATGCAAAATTTATTACCTCTAATGTTGTATGATTAGAAGTTCATAAATTTCTATGCAAAATTGGTTTCCCTCTACCATTGCATGATTAGAAGTTCAAACGTTTTTACGCCAAGTTTTAATTAACAATGAGATATCTTTCTTGTTTGTTTCTTAACAACGTAAGTTAGTTATAAAAAAATGGATAAAATAATAAGTGTGAATGGCTGGTAGAAAAATATTCCAAAGGATTATTGATTTGTGATTACAATAAAATGAGAAAATTTATGTGTTCTCCTAACAAGATGACTAGGAGCATTTGGCATTTTTATTTTTTTTTGGTACTCACTAGGAGCATTTGTTACTTAAGGCATGGTAGTATTTCTCTTATTTTTCTTTGCCAAATTGGACTGATTATACGTTTTGTGAGCCCAAGTGGAAAAAGAAGAACCATTGGATATAGATTGGGCTTTTGATTGATATGTTCGGCTCCATGTTATTATCTATGCAGTTTAAACTAAACAACAGTTTTCGACCAAAAATTCAAACTAAACGCGTTGACCAAACAGCAAAAAGTAACATAAAATAAAAAAACTAAGCACCAACAAATGAGTTAATTTTCGACCCCAAAAAAAAGAGTTAATTGTAGTTAGAGTTAGTTAACAGTTAGGTAGGTATGCAGTTAGGTTAATTGTAGTTAGAGTTAGTTAACAGTTAGGTAGGTATGCAGTTAGGTTAGCTAGTTAGCCAAGTTAGCATTTTCTCATTTAGTTAGACTTTTACATAAAGTAAATAACACATTAAAATAAATTAGATTTCGTACTCAGCTAAATCTAACTTTCTTCACATAGAAAAGAAGAAAATAAGATTATGATAATTGAAAATGTAGCTGAAAACTATATACTCTTTGCTAAGTAGAGTTGAAAGGCCATTTTTTTCCCTCAATCAGAAGTAAGATCCCAAATTAATCACAAATGATCAAATAAAAAACAAAAACAAAAAAATAAATAAATAAATAACAAGCTGGACGTAGAAATAGAAAAACTCACCATCACACATATAAAACAGCTGTCCAAAAAACCAAATCCCATTGAACAAGAAATGAAAATTGAATTAAATAATTGCTTGTTGAACATTCTTGAATTCTTGGCAGTCAATCAGAAATAGCCTCCAAAATTACAAAACTACCAAATAGGCCACTGAGACGGCAGCAACAGTTACGGCAGTTATGTAACTTTTGCAAGAAGCAGCCCTCCTAGCAGCTGTACCACAAAGTAAGGCTTATATTATTTCAAGAAAAAAATATTAAGTGCTCCTATCCGAGATTCCTTTCATTTTGGCATTGGGGCTTGCAATGACTCATAATGCTGATGCGTAAGACATTCAATAAAACATAATAACATTCATCACAAGACACGACAAAAAAATTATGCCTATCATTCATCATTTTATAATAAAATTCAAAATGGAAAGACAAAAGTTATAATTAAGCAAAACAAAAAAGCACGAAGAAGACTCACCACTTAGCAGAGTCGAGACATTGGAATAAAATTGATAGTCGCTGTACCACATGAAACAATTGGATCCATAAATTTCCCATCTCCTTTTGTTGCCAATAGCAGTTCTGAAATTGACCAACTGAGCATCCAAACAGGTCCTGCAATCAAGCCTGCTGATATCCCTAGTGCACTGAGCCATGCCATACCTCATCCCTCTATCACTGACATCCAACTCCGCCGTCCGAAACATGAAGGGCTCCTCCGGAGCCAAAGCAGCCAACCTCCTCATGAAGGGCAGCCCTTGAGAAACCACGGAAGGGTCATCGAAGTCAGTGTCATTTGTTATCGCTGCAGCCGTCTGTTGCATATCCCCGAAGAAGGTGTCGTTGGAGTAGCGAAGGAAACACCAGCGGAAGCAAATGGAGACGTCACGGCTCTTAGGACAGTCATGTGAGGCAGCCCTGATGGAATCAAGGGTGCAATTAGAACAATTGCTGCCAGACATGTCTCCCCTGCATAGTATACTGCCGTACACCCTGCTCCCTTTTTCCCCTACACTTTCTTGGTAGAAACCGCGGCTATCCACAACGTTGGAAGCCAGAGAATCCAACAACATCTTCAGATTGCTCTGGAATGCCGCTTCGTCGACGGAGTAATCGGATTCTGAGCACTGAGAAACTGTTTGCAAATTAGTATCAGCACCAGTAGCAAGGGAAATTACGAATCCATTTTGGAAGGCTAAAACAAAAGTCATGAAACATAGCACAACAAAATTCAATGTCTCCATGTCTTTTTTGGTATTAGCACAAGAGGGAGATATCATAAACTTGACGTGGTTGCTCAAATATTGATCCTTATTAATTAATTAAAAGTTGAAAACACTTTGTTTATGTGCAAGTGTGCAAAGTCAACTCTTGGGTGACGAGCAAATGAGATTTTTTAGATTTTTTTTTCAGTATTTTAATTTTTTCAGCCATTAGTTTTGTGTTTGAATCTAGGAAGCGCAAATAGAACGCAGAGGAGTTGTTGAATTTGTGCAGGATTTACATTCAGGTTAGATTATTAAGATACCAGAATATGCTACACAGTCTAGATAGATGAATTCTATTCTCTGTGAAAAACTAAACTAACCATTTATTTAGAAAATATAATATTATATGGAAATTCTTTTACATGCGACAAACATTACCGATAAGATAAACTTACGTCCATGAATGCCGAAAGGAGCTCTCCACTTTGTGTTGAAATGATGTTCATCGTGACTATCATGTAGTTATGATTCCTAATCCAATTGGGTCGCGGTGAGACTTATTTTATTTTGATAGAACTCATCAGATAATGAAATGATTTTTCTAGTTAACGGAGAAAGTAAGAAAAACACTCACTCGTTAATATTTAATCTCTAAAAAGTTTATTGCAACATCTACTCATCTACTTAGATTCAATATTATCAACTATCTTATCTACCTCGGCTTTTATTAAACAATTAAGAAACTCACATTGCTTTTGCAGAACATTTATATATTAAATTACGACAATGACTGTTCAACTTTATCCTTTAATTACTCTATGTCATTACTGATTATATATTACTGTATCATCACTTTTCATTCTAAGTGGCTTTACTGTGTATCATTACTGAAATGATTACATTTATATTTTAAGTTAACCTTATTCCACTTTTTAGAAGGATAGCGTTACATTAATATAGAAACTAATTATTTTTGTCATGTCTAAACAGTAACCTAAGAATATACTTTTTCCCGTTCAAAATAACTGTCACTTACACTTTTTAAGTATATTCATAAAATAATGCACCTTAACACAAATTTCCATTTAGATACATTAATTTATAAATGAACTAACACTTATTTTGAATCAAAGGGAAATAAGTCTTGAGCCCATTCAGTAGCTATAAGTTTATTCTATTTTTTGTATTTCAAAATTACATTAGAGACAATGAAGTTTAAACATAAAACTTCATCCATATTATTTAAACCTCTTACTAGTAGACCAATCCTAACGGCAATATAAGTTAACTTGAACAAAGAAGTCCAAATCTCCTTTGTGTTGTATTTTAGCTGAGCATTTGAAATTGAATGTATTTATAACTCCCTCAATTGTTGGGAATGGAACATATACAAGCTTATGTGACCTCATAATGTGTGTAAGAGAAAAAATTTGGTGTTTACATCAAACTCAGTGTCCAAATAACACTATTCTTTGTACAAAAGCAATCTAAGGTATAAAAAGGCCTCTTTAATAGTTTTATTAATTTGTACAATGATGCCTCTAAGGTAGCATTTGATTTGACAATAAACACAAAAGAAGCGTCTCTCATGTTTTTCTTTTTGGAGGTACATAAAATTGGTTTAAAATTATATTCAAAACATGTCTGTTGTATTTTTAAAGTTACAAAAGTTAGCTTAATAATTACTCCGAGTCAAGCAATCTTTTTTTTTTGGTCCCTTATTGCAACCATGTTTCCAACTCCAACAAGCTTCAGAGCCATAGAGGTTTGGAAAGACTACAAACAAGGGTGATATATGGGGTTCAAACTACCATGTTAAAAACAATTTTGTTACATTAGTTTCTGATAGTAAGTTAGTCTTTCATCACAGTATAAACTTGTCATCAATATATCACATATAATTCTAGATTACTGAGGCTAATGCTGAGGACATCCTTGACTATTATGACCATACTCAAAATTGTGTGACGTGCAATTATCATATAAACATCCGGAAAATCATTGAGTAAAAGATGCCAAGATGGTTGGATTTTCTTTTCTTTCTGACAAAAAAACAAAGGGAAATTTCTTACCAAAAGAAGATATGAGCAAATGCCTCTGCAATTAATAGGAGTTCTTGTCCCATCAAAACAAAGGAGAAAGAAAAAGAAAGGAGTTGTTCGATCTCAAGGTTTTCCATTTTCCTAACTCGTCGCGAATGCAAAAAAGCAATGGCGCGAACATAAAAAGATTTACTTTGTCCACTAAACCAAAATACAAATTAGGTTTGGCAAGTTATGCAACCGGGGGGCGGAGTACATGGTCCTGCGAGGTATCGACGGCAGCAGGTGGTAAAAACTGCCACATGGAAACTCCTGGGTAGGCCATGAAAGGCATCATCAGTTTGCTGCCAACAACTTGTCCCGGCGCAGGAAAAGCGGCTGGGAAGCCAGGTTGTGAAGTCAAGGCCTTAAGCTGCTGCTCGAGGTTATCTTTCTCGGCTTTTAGCCGCTGCTTCTCATCTCGTAGCTCATTTTTCTCAGCCTATGCAAAGTGCATCATAAAGATTAAGAATGTGGGAAAGCAGGTTCGTCATATCAAAGATTGTATAGCTAAATGCGCACCTTCAATTCATTGATCTTCTCTTGCAGATTCTCAGTTGACTCTCTAAGCTTCTCAGCTTCCCCTCGCAACTGCCACACCATTCGAACTGCATCGCTTAGTATAACAGCCTTGTCCATTTTGGGAGGCCTTCCAGGGTCCAAGATAGAACCAAGTTCCAAAAATCTTCAAAACAATGCTTAGAGTAAGTCCCAGTTGAGAAATTAGACCAAAAACATAGAAAAGAAAACCATAACATAAAATTACATATATGAAGAGATTAAGAGA
This sequence comes from Nissolia schottii, assembly GCA_003254905.1. Taxonomy (NCBI): domain Eukaryota; kingdom Viridiplantae; phylum Streptophyta; class Magnoliopsida; order Fabales; family Fabaceae; genus Nissolia; species Nissolia schottii. The sequence goes on from QANU01043002.1 coordinate 921,465, forward strand.
ATGAATAAAGTAGATGTGCCTGTCATTCAGTCGATCCCTTCGCATTTTCTCTCTACATGCTTTTGAACCAGATGGGTTGCTGGATCCTGACCTCAAACTGTAATAGAATTTTATAAAGAAACTGAGATGAAAACAAAGTAAAGAAGTGAAGCAGAAGAAATGGATATACAGACCAACAGTTGTGGAGGGAAGACACCAAGAAGAGACAAGGACAATGAAATTACCTTGGCACGCCATGTTTATATTTAGGGTGCCACAATTAAAAATCAGATTATGTTGATAGCATCATCAAAAGCAAAGCACCTCTCAACTTGTTAAGCATGTGAAAACACCATCCCTATGCTTGATATGACTCTAAGCAACGCAGATTCCATGCATATTCCAAAATGGATGATAGCATGCAATAGGCCAAACAAGATAAACAGCAAGCAATTGAAACATAAAGATTCAAAGTATCTGAAAACCTTTTACCATAACTAGCATGCAACAACTAACATCATTGAATCTGAAGAGGACTACGAGACAGCATGTATGCATAATTGAATAGCTTACCGTTTTCTTGAACCATTTTCTTTGAAACCATCCGAATTTCCATATGAGTCATCTAGCTCCACACTGCAAAAATGACAGCAAAAAATGAAATTAAAAAACAACAAAAAACAATCAGTTCTGTTAAAGGGGGTGATTAGGTGATAAAAAAGGAAGTTACTGTTCCAAAACAGTCAGAAATAGTAAAGACAAACAGCAATGATTGTATTTTTATTTTTTTTTAGTAAAGATTTCACTAGATTCCATCCGCATAATCTAGCTAGGGAGAATCTTTGTATTGCATTGAAAAAATTAAAACTTTAATGGAATAAGTTTTTAGAGGGGGAAAACTTTGAATGCCTTAATATTTTTATAGGACATTGTAGACTGTGAGTAGTAAATTGATCTTCCTTGACAGTAAAAGAGTAACATAAAAGTAGCAGAACACGGTGTATGAGCATGTTAGAACTGCAATGCACACATGCAAAGCAACAATGCACATGCACCCTTGAAAAACACTAGTTTCATAAGAATTAAAACAGAAAATTTGTAACATTTTAGAGAGACTCAGTGACAGAAAATTTGCGGCATAATTGAGAATCTAAATGGTTAACATTGCAAGGAAACGAGAAAGAGAAGGAGGAAACCTGAGGGTGGGAGGAGGAGGAGCAGAGGACCAAGAGAAGTTTGGTGGGTCAGGAACAGAGTCAAAACAGGGGACTGTAATGTCCTCAAGATAACCATAATCCAGCACCCAATTCGGGTCTGCCGCGGAACCCATCCCCGGAAATTCGGAATCTCCGGCGAAAAGGGTAGCGGAGGAGGGTGAGAATGGGTGGGGGGCAGTGGAAGTGGAGGTGGGAATTGTGAAATGAAATGTAACGGTTGAAAAGAGAGAAGGGAGAAGAAAGAAAAAAGATATGAGAGAAAAGATGGGAGACTCACAAGGAGACACCCAAGACCAATGAAAGAATGTCTACACGTCACCACCACACATACCACATACCACGTTGCTTACTTCCCCCTTCCCAAAATAATATAAAAGAAAAACCCTCAATTTGGTTAGAGTGGATTTTCACTTTCCAGAAAAATAAAAAAAGATTGTGTTTCTTTTGTAAATTCCTTAACTATAATTGATGGCGTGTCAAATATTAGAATAACTAATTTTTGTGTTTTATAAGGATGATTTTGATTTAAAAAATTTACATAATTATGTATTATGTTAGCAATTATAAATAAAAAAACAGAAATGTTTTGAGTACATCAATATTACATACACTTGTATATGCACCCGCGTTTTATACCTAATCAATGACAGTTATACGGTTTCCAGTAAACATTCCTCATTAACACCATCACGCGACCCTCCGATGCGATTTTCTCAACCATATGACAAACGAAAACGCACTCCGACGTGATTTTCTCACCGATATCACACTCGAACCTATCGAACAATTTATTTTGAGCTACAGAATTCACATATAAAAACATTCTTTGGAATGAATCAGTTTTGCGTTATTTATGGAGTATGTTGTTATGGAGTTTAAAGCAATTTTGCAGAATATGATATCTGATTTTAGTGCATAACTTTATATGACTGTGTACACAAACATTATATGACTGAGTGCACAAACATTACGTATTTATGTAACAATACCGATTTTAGTCAAACATAAATAAGTTCACAATATTTACACATTTTGAACGGACAAACTTTATAAAAATTAGTTCACATATATGTGTACACACACTTTTATACATTCTAATGCATAAACTTTACATATATGCATATTACTTAATGTATAGTTAAGTATTTTTGCAGAATATGATATCTGATTTTAGTGTACAAACTTTATATGACAGTGTGCACAAACTTTATATGACTGTGTGCACAAACATTACGTACTTATGTAACAACACTGTGATTTTACTCAAACATAAATAAGTTCACAATATTTATACATTTTTTAATGGACAAACTTTATAAAAATTAGTTCACATACATATGAACACACACTTTTATACATTATAATAGATAAAGTTTACATATATGCATATTACTTAATGTATAGTTAAGTAATATTGCAGAATATGAAATCTGATTGTAATGCACATACTTTATATGAAAGTGTGCACAAACATTACGTACTTGTGTATAACACTGTAAGTTTACTGAAACATAAATAAGTTCATAATATTTATACATTTTTAGTAGACAAACTTTATAACAATTGGTTCACATACATGTGTACACACACTTTTATACATTCTAATGCATAAACTTTACATATATGTATATTACTTAATGTATAGTTAAGTAATATTGCAGAATATGAAATTTGATTGTAGTGCACAAACTTTATATGACATTATGCACAAACTTTATATGACTGTGTACACAATCATTACGTACTATGTACAACGATGCGATTTTACTCAAACATAAATAAGTTCACAGTCTTTATACATTTTGAATGGACAAATTTTACAACAATTAATTCAGATAAACCTAGTCACATAAACCCTAAAACCTAAGCCATAACAACATATATTTGCGCATCTTTTCAGAAATGTGATGTTAATCGAGCAGGGAAAACCTGCTCATTAACCAAATCAGGAGGTAGATTCAGTTCACTCTTTCTTTTTGTCCCATGAGATTCATCTCAGCATTTTCTGAGGTTACATCAACTTCACTATGTGCTTCTTCCAGAACCTTCTTGTTGGTGTGGAAATCTAGCATCATGCCGGAGTAGTACCGCTCTATCATTTGGCGTGAGGGAGGACTTCTTCACGGTTTTGGTGCGGACGCATCCCGTTGTGTTTGTAGCAAAGTCATAGTGTTTACTAGCTGATGAACAAACATTACAGTCACACATACACAAACTTTATATGACATTATGCATAAACTTTGTGCCGATGCTGGATTGTGTGAAGCATATTTGTCGGTGTCCTTAGCAACAACTGTCCCTTTGAGTGATTGTGGAGGAGCCATTTCTACAACAATGAACGATTAGCATCACGAATTTAATTCAAAAGTTTTTACTCACACCTTTATACATTCTAATGCATAAATTTTACATATATGCATATTATTTAATATATAGTAAAGTAATATTGTAGAATATGATGTCTGATTGGAGTGCACAAACATTATATGACTTAGTGCACAATCATTATATGATTTTTTGCACAAACATTAAGTACGTGTGTACAACACTGATTTCAATCAAACATAAATTAGCTCACAATCTTTTACACAATGATTTGTGTTTCCACTAAACCCATACACCCTTACATAAGTCACCAAATTATAAAGTTAGACGGAAGGCATATCGACAAACAAAAGTATAAACGGTGAACTCAGTTTTGATGTACTCACCAGCAAGGTTGTCAAACTCGAGAGTTTAAGTAAACTCGTGGAGTCTCAGCAAACTCGGATCGTAAACTCGTATGAGTTTACATACGTAAAAAAAATACGTTATAAGCAATATAATTAGGAACTAAACTTGATTAAATATTGTATTTATAATTGAAATTGAATAATGTTAAATTTTAAATTAAATTAATGAAAGAAATATCATAAAATACACCTTAATGCATGACACTTAGTGGTTATGTCATACTTTATTTAGTATTTGTATTATTTTATAGTTCAATAAAACATAGCTCAATTATAATAAATATATGAAATTAACAAAATAAACTCAATATACATTATCTAATATAAACAAACTTAGGTAAGTATCTAACAAAGTTACAAAATTTGTACATTTTGAGATAAACTCGTAAACTCGTAGGTAAATTTTGACCCGTAAACTCACTAATAGAATCGAGGGTTTACTTAAACTAGTACGAGTTTACCAAAAAAGAGTTTACATAAGTGTTAACTCGTTTTGTATAGTAAAATCGTAAACTCGTAAGAGTTTACAAGTTAACTCGAGAGTTTAACAACCATGCTCACCAGTGTTTATTTTCTTGTGGCGATATTTGATTGTGTTTGCTACGTATTTGTCCAGAGAGCACGATGAGGTTGCAAAAGAGAGACGAGAGTGAAGAGAGAACGAAGAGAGGGACGAGAGTGAAGAGTGAAAAAGATTTGACGATAATGGTCATTGAAACGGTTCGTGTGTTTGAAGCCTTATTTCCGAGGCAAGAAAGTGGGAGGGTGAAGGTTACGCATGTGTGTGACACGCAAGTGAGCGAGAGTGAGAGTGTGAGTGGAGTTAGTAGTTAATATATGGGACTCACCGTATATTAATACAAGTGTATGTATAGTATATGAATTTGAAGTGTACATGTAGCAGAACTGATAAAAAATTGTAGTGACGACTTTGACAGACAATAAACCAGATCAACAATTGCCATACTGTCTTTGAAACTATATTTACGCATTGCAGGTTAAAAGAAGTCCAATCACTAATTCATTCGCTTAATTGCAGCAAACTTACTGAATAGTAATGCTTCTATTACAGGTTTTAGAATAATGGTACTCATGTAACTGATTTAAGTCACAGTTACACACACAGCAGCAGTAATTTGTGTATATATGGTTGCCATTGCAAAAAACACAGGACATAGTCCTTGAATTTAGAGCTTCCAAATTTCAATCAAAGAGCCACAATAAACCCACAACTTTCAATAAACTAAAATATACAAATTTATTTAAAACATGGGAAATTGGAAAATTACAGTTGAGCGGATATTCAAAATGCCACAATCACACAAGAAGACTTTGACCAAGATGCCATGGTTGCAGGACCACAAGGCACACTAAGAATATCATATATGATTTGCTTAACTATGCTACCGAGGCACGAATGGACTGAACAAACCCATCTATCCTTTTCTTTATCTCTTCAGGATTTGCACCAACAACCTTCTCCAATGGAACACCTTCCTTCAGCAGCACAAATGTTGGCATTGCCTTTACATCCATCCTGGTTGCTACCTCCTGATCCCAAATATAAAATTCCAATACATATTTGATATCCATCAAAGAGTCACCCCAAGAATCAAGATAGAAGGCCAAGCTAGGCCATCAAATCAGTCAATTATGTACAAACAAATACAGATTCAAGATGATGATCAACATCATATGCAGTTCTTTGTTGAACTGCTGACACCATGTGTGTAAAAACCATGCCTCAGAATCCAAGTGAGTAACTAAAGAGAAATTAAGAAATTATTGGACGTTCATGGAGTACGAGGTAGAGTAGTGCTCTACTTCCACCCAATGATAAAGTGTAAGTCGATGGTGGATCCTATCACCAATTGAAGTTAAAATGTTATTTTATTATTGGGTAAAACACAATCCACAGGGCACTCTGTGAACATCCAATAATTTCTCGTAACCAAGGGATGCAAGTTGCTCTATTATCTTTAGGATGGATCAAAATCCTCTCCTTTTCAAAATGGAAAGGAGAGGGTTATATTCTTAATCTCACCATTCATTTAAATAGAGAGATTATGTCAACATGACAGCACCATATCAATGAATGGTGAGTTGATGAACATAACTCTCATGAAAAGGAGAAGATCCAAATTCCTTTAGGATTACAAATAAAATAGCATATCCTTTGAATGTTATCCACGAATCTAACTTGCTAGAGTCTAGGCCACTAGTTCTTAATCCACAAAACAAATCAATCTCAGTAACTAGAGCAATTATTGAACCATATGATATCCACATAGCACCAGATAAATCAGAATATTTGTTAAAGAGTCACAGTATTAAGTAAGTAAAGAAATAAGCATGCGGCAAGACAGCTCTACAAAAGCACGATAAAAGTATACCAATTTGTAACTTATCATCCCACTAAGTGCAATTTTTTTTTCCACTTGCAATTTATAAAATGGTTACAAACACTCATTTTTAAGAAAACTTCTCACGTTCAACGTTGGCACAGGCACGTAGTGCCTGCCCCCCTCTAGTCTCTATAGCTTTTCAATAAACTCCAAAACAGTCATTAGTTCTACAAACCTTGAATAGCTTCCTTCCTTTACTATCTCACTCCTACCAACATTGCAATGATTTACCATAAACCTCCAATTATAGGAAGGACACACATTAAGTTACCTTCCTTTTTATAGTAAAATATCACTGGCGGAAAAAAATTCCCACCAAGGAAAGCAGCAGGACACAAGTTTTATCGATGAAAATGCAAGCATAAGGTGCTCAAGGACACATACTAGTGATAAACATGACCTATTTTACATATCAGCAAGATACTGACACCCATATGGTGAAGATCTAGTTAGCAACATGTAACAATTTAATAGGACAATCCGTTTGGTGAAGATCTAGCTCAGAGACAGTAGGCCACTTACTATTGCAATATAAGGAGGCTACTTTCCTTTGCAAGAAACTTTTTGGAATTTCAAGGGAGCACTGAGCCTATTCCTATACTACAGAACAATCTTGCGGTTCATTCATTCGAAGAATTCAGATTTTATGGCAGTGACACTTTTGCGGCTCTTTGGTTTTGTATGATTGGAGCCGAATGCTCATAAATGCAACCATTCAAGCTAGAATCAGAACAAATCTGAATAGAAATCTCGAAAGAGAGTACATCCTGCATCCCACACACTCACATAAGGAGAGAGGGAGCTTACAAGAAAGACATGAGCACACAGATAAGTAGCATTGTTGATCTGTTTTAAGACTTTTTAAGTATGTATCTTTATGTACACAAGGAGATGAGTAGCATTGGCAGTGTTATCAATAGCAAAATATTGGAAATAGCGGATAGCCAAAAACCCACTATGAAAACCGTTATAGCATCGCTATAACCGCTATAACTCCACTATAACTATAAGCACTATTAATAAGGACCACTATAGCCACTTTTTAATAACACTGCATTGGTAACCAATAAATAGGTGTGTATGTGCATATATACCAATCTGCATCTAAAAGCATTTAAGAAGGGACACATGGCAAACAACCACAAGATTAAAAGAGGGAAAGAAAAAATGATTACCTTGACTTCATCAACATCAACAGTGAGAAACAGAACATCTGTATAACTTGCAGCCAGTTCTTCAAAATATGGATTCATAGCCACCGATGGCATGCACCATGAGGCAGTGAAGTGTACAACAATCTACGATCCACCACACAAAAATACAAAACCTATGAGCCCATATAGCTAAAGACATAGAAGAACAAAACAAAATACCCAGCAACCCAAAGTGAAGCAAACACAGAGAAATCCAATAAATTCCAAGGTTGGTGCTGAAAATAACTAGAAGGCAAAACACCCTTTTGCATGTTGTTGTCATAACAGGATGTGGAATCAATTACAAAGGATCAAGCAATCGTAAAAATCCAACCTTTATCATAAAATAAATATCTCACTTACTGGGGAGTTCTGGTTAGATGCTTGAGTGACATAGAATTCCCACGACTGCAAAGAATCAATCACCACAACCTTTGACTTCTGCTGCTCAGTGGTTTCCATTCGAACTCCTACTTGATGATTTTGAGTATGAAACAAAGTGTATTTTGCTGTTTCCTAGCTTCAGCTTAAAAATGAAGAGTAAGACTATCTTAAACTGAATAAATAAACCTGATTTAGATAAGAGCACATCATCATTTAATAATAATTTTTATCTTCAATGGATTAGGAAGACCCACTAAACTTTGACACAACTTGACAAACAAGGCAGAATCTTCTTGTAGTACTTAATAATGATCAATTTCCATCGAATTTTGTCCGGTTCATCTTTTTGTTTTTAAAGATTTTGCTATATTTTAAGAATACTTACTAAAAAAAGCACATATGATAATTTTATATTAAAATATATAAAATTAATATGTTTTTAATGACATTGATTATTTAATCAACTTAAAAATATTTATTCTACCTTCTTTAATCAATATTTTTAAAGTATTTGGTTAACAAAATCTTTGGTCAAATTATTCTTATATAAAAAATAATTTTTAATTTTTAATGCAATTACTAATTTCTTTTATGTCCCATTATAATTAAAAATATGGAAGAAAAAAAAACCCTATACCTAAACATTATAAATCAACAAATATTTTAAAACCTTAAAATGAAATAAAAAAATTGACTATTAAAACAGCTAGTACTTGTGTTTCTAGAAAAGTACAACATAATGAGTTCTAGAGTTAAAGAAATCAGAGAAGCAATGAGAGGTAAGAGAAAAAGAGGGGTAGTGTATTTATCAAGAGAAACTTTCAATTAATAATTGATTTGTACACCTTCCATCCAACTGGCTTGGTCCTACCATCATATTCTCAGCCTTTCAATGGGCGCCCACTGGGTCACACAGGTGTCAAGGAAGATTCTCGAAGGAACGTTAAGTGTTCCATTCCTCTTTGGAAAATATGAAGCGACGTGCTTATCTCAAATGGCATCTGAATAATCACCACACTCATGTCTTCAAAAATTATGAGAGTTAAAAATTCGAACAAACACTTCACTATTATGTGTTGGTCATGGCCAGTGGATTGATTGATTATCGAGTTTGCTAGACATTCATCAAATGTTTATTAAATTAAAACAAGACGCTCATTGAACACTTAACAGAGTATTTGCAGAGATTTATAAACAACTCACCAGAAGAAAAAAAAAAATTTAACTCCCACTTGCTTATAGATTATCATCTTCTACAGTTTAGAATGCAAAAGTAGTTGAAGACCTCATCCCATGTAAAATTCCAATACTTGAATGGTTAAGATACATACAAAAATTAGAACCAACAAGCTGCTCAAATAAATTGAATATTATCAACAATGCCACACCCAAATGATACAAATCATCATTAGGAACCTGAGGCTAAAGCCAAGCATCTCTAAAACCAAATTATACAAGCTGGATTCTCTAAAAGTTAATACAGTTACATTTTATCACAGAACAAATAACACTTCTTTTACCACAAGAAGCAGTGGTTATTTTTGTTATGGATTATGAGCGTGGGCAGGTTGGTCTCTCTTTTTAGCCATAGCTCAAACGAGAATCAAAGGACCGCATGGATGTCTGGCGCCGTGGAATGCCGATCTCACAGGCATTGACTCTGGCAGCAAAACGAAGCGAGCAAAGTGATTCTCCAGTTGAAGATGGATCAGGTGAGATGTTGACAAACATCAAAGTTTTGGAATCACCACCAAGGCATGGCTGCAATGCATAGAGCAGAAGCAAATTATGAGATAAGGACTATCAGCACAAACAGCAACAATATAATAATATAGCAATAGGAACAAACAGAAAGTTCAGTAGAATATTTTTTTTAGGTTTTTCCTTCGATATCCAAACTTCTATGAAAGTATCGATACCTTCTTGTATTTAAACGACTGTGATTCAATCACAAATTTAAAACAATAAATAATTTAAGTTAGTAGGACACGTGACAATCTTAAATCCTATGGTATTGATACTTTTAAATTTTATGGGTTACCAAAGTAAACCCCCTTTTTTTTATTAACATTTGAGTGGAATATAATCATGCTTAAAACACAATCCTATGTTCTCTAAATTTGGAATGACAACACCGTGTATCAAATGTGTACAAGGCAGTCATAAGTATTTCACAAGCCCGCAACATGATTTGAAAAGAGCCAACTTGTGAACACTTGTCTTTCTCCTTACTGCCCTTCTAATACAAGAGCCTACTACTTCATTGACATTTAACTCATTGTAAATATAATCAGATCAGTTTAGCCTTTTCACACTTTTAATTAAATAACAAGACCAATAAAATCAATTTTTATCCAAAACAGTCACCAAATTGCAGCCTTGGTTCAATTCAGGAGGCAAATTATCTAATTTTCCTATTGTCATTAATGAAAATTAAATGAAGGAAAATAATAATGACGAATGTAAACTTTACTAGCTTAATATACCTGGAGAAGGTAAGTCAGTTTTGAATTTCTAAAGGGGACATGCTCCTCTTTCTTCGCCAGAGCAAATATGACATCACTCAAAGAGGAGAGACTTTTGTTGATAGCCTGAACATAGATAGCAAAAAATTAGAACTTGCTTGTTAAAGAAAATAATTTATCAACACAGATATCAAGTTCATAACAATAAAAATCAAACAGACACCTGAGTTTCCTTCAATCGGTCACCTGTTGCCCCACTCTTTGACAGTCTTTCACTTCCAGCCAGATCGATCAGGTTTAATACACCTTGTACTTGTTGTTCGGTGCGCTGCAAACAAGAGAAAAGCATGTCAGGTAATATTGTCAAAATAAAAGAATAGTAGTAATATATACCAATACCAATGTTAATGTATCAGAAAGTAAGTACCTCATTAATCCCACATATCCGCAAAGTAAAGACAAAGTGGCTTCGAGATGACTGTTCATTCATCTGAGTTCTTCCTACTGACCTGGAAAAACATAAAAGGAGACAATTTCTTAGTTTAAAATCCAATGCCCACTATAAGAAAATTGAAGACCATGAACAAGAGAACATTGCCATCTTAATATTCAGCACTAAATACTCTAACTGAATCCAATATATTAAAATTTATTCGGAAATAGTTTTTGCAGTAACCAGAAACTTGACAGCTTCAATCACTGAGTAGTTCAAAATGAATAAGCATGGTCATCTGAACTTTGTATCGAAGAACACATGCATTCTTGCTCTGTAGCACACATCTACAAAATTCATTCAAGCATAACTTCAAAATAAAAGGAAAAAAAAAAAAGCATTTGAACGTTTCAAGCAAAATTTCACCTGCTTTGTGCAGCCTGTTGCAGGAGGGAGGAAATCTCATTGGCACTACCAACATCCACAATAGTGAGGTCTGAAACATGTGTGTTTCCATTGGCATCGTGTTTAATAGTGTATTGCCTTCCAGGAACACCATTTTCTGTTCGTGTTGGGTCAAAGCCACTTGACCGATTTGTTGATAGCAAATCCCTGATGGTCTCATTGTATATTTCAAGAACTGAAGCCTACACATTTTTTACAAAACTTGTTAGTGTCTGCTTATACATGGAATCTCATGAAAATCAGGATAAAGTATATGCACCTGCATTTTGTACTGCCACCCCTGCTCTTTCAGGGACTGGCTAATCTGGAATATCTGCTCTAGAGAGCGTGGTATCAACCCTTTCAGATCTGGGGCATCAGGCCTACCCATCATTGTATAGGTTTTACCTGAACCCGTCTGACCATAAGCAAAAATGCATACCTGACACAACAAACCAAAATCCCTTTGTCAGCCAACACAGTTTATCTAGTAATAGACACTTCGGAAAAAAATTTGGCAAAGTAAATATCACCTTGTACCCATCAAGCGCACTTTGTACCAGCTGTGATATCTCTATGAAAACATCTTGCTGAGAAGCATCGTGATTAAATACTTTGTCAAAAGTAAACGGGTACTTCTGCCCTGCTTATTGATAAATGACAAGATTTGATACTTGATTAAGCACATAAATTATGTGAAAGTTGCAAGAAATGGTAGCCTTGGAGAAGTGGGAAAGAAAGAAGGCATATATACCACTCTGTACTAATTCAATGCCCCGGCCAAGAGCTTCCGCTGACGTGGGGTAAGAAACAACCATGTCAGTTCCAGTAGAATCATCTGGTAGTAAAGGCCGCACACGGCAGAACACACGAATATTTCCTTTTAGCTCCTATAAAAAGAAATGAATGGATGCCGTCAAACCACTATGCAAAACAACTGATAAGAAAGTTAAAGTTTTTTAAGTAAAAGTGGTTTTTCAGCAAGAAAGCATTTACCAGAATAGTGTTGTGCAGCTTTTTTCTTAACTTCTCTCCTTCAATTAATTGGAATTCTTTATCTGTCAGTCGTTCCTGTAGGTCATGTATAACTCTTTTCTGATCTTCAAAGACTGTTCTTGTTTCTGAAGCTGATAAATCAGCCATCTGACAAGAAAGAAAAAATGCTGGGTTTTAGTTTAAGATATCAAAAATGCACCAACTAGTAATTGCTACAAGCAAAAGTCAACTAATACAATTTAATCAGTTAGACCCTGTTAAGATGAATAATAAATGAATAAACAACCGAAATACCTTGAACTTCTCCTTTTCAGCAATCAACTGCTGCTGTAGAATATGTATTTGCTCCCTCTGAGAAGAACATGTCTCCTATAACCAAAGCCACAATATTATCTTGTAAGTTATAAAGCTATGAAGTAATGAACACAGGAGTGCATGATTAACCAAAAGAAAATTCAACAGAAGGAGAAGTGGAGACAAAACAATACAACCACCTCAAGAGCATTTGTTTTAATCATCAAGGTATCCAATTGTGCACATGATTTCCCTGTATGCTCTTTGTATTTTGCAACTTCTTCAGTTAAAACTTGTACTTGTCCAAGTTGGCGATCACGATCATCTCGAATTTGTTTTAATTCTTCCCGGAGGCACTGAAGTTCATTTACTAACATCTCTTTCTGCTTTGTAGCCTCGTCCTGTGAAGCCTGGAAAACAAAGATTAAAAGGAGAATGTCAAAATACTTACAGTGACAATATGTTGATAATAATTGCAGTAGCAAAATGTACAAGGTTCCAGGTCCAAATTATTTGCATTTCACTGCTCTTCATGAGGTTACTAATGGCATAAAAAGTTAAAAAGAAAAAAGAAAAAGTAATATACAAGTTAAAATTTAAGTAATTTCACAAAGAATGGTGCCACTGCCAGCGTATTCAATAAAATTACTACAAAGTAAGCACAGAATGCCAACCTAAATCAAGGTACTACCTCCTGTTCCATGCCACATGAAATATTTTCCAACTTGTTCACAGGCAATCAGACATTTAACTTGATTTGAAAGATATTATAAAATCAATGGGAAAATTCAAGAATTAAAACTCTCAATCTACAAAACATTGTATACAGACAACACTCAATAGCATTGAAAATGAAATCAAATACCCAACTTACTTTAAGAGATGCCAACTGATCCTGTAATGCTTTATTGTGGCCTCTTACATTGCTAAGGTTCTCAACAATGGTGGCTTTCTCTGTTTCCAGTCGCTTATGTGCCTCACTAGTTGTTTCAAGGTCTGACTGAAGGCGACTATTGTACTGCTGAAGACTCATATTATACTCTTGCGATCGCTTGTACAAGTCTTCATTTGAAATTGCCTGCAAAACTCAACAGTTTTAGAAGGGAGAAGCAGTAAATGAGGCAACCTGCGGGGATCAAATAACCAATAAACAGGAACAATGATCATTCTACATAGTTTATAATTTACTAAGAGGGCAATAACTCTTCTGTAACTTGGTTGTGGACTTCAATATTAACCAATAAGTGGGAGTAACTGTAAATTGCCAACAGGATAACATTGTTACCTTCCGCTCCGCAGCTGATTTCTCATCCCGAACTTTCACAAGCTCAGTTGAAAGTGAAGCTTGCATCTGCTCAGATGCACTTCGAGCGTCCTTTTCTTTTCTATAACAATCAATAGCTTCCTAGTTGTCCAAAGACAAGATTTGAGGTCATCAGGCAATAGAAAAAATCATTAGGGATATCCAATCACAATATTGTAGTACACAACCATACCAATTTATCTGATTCTTCCTTTGCAATTCTCTCTTCCAAAGAGGAAATTGTCATCCTCAAATTAGCTATAGTCTCATTCAACTCCGCCGTCTTCGTTTTCATCTCAATCTCTAAACATAACATCAACTCATGAAAATTAATAATTGTTCTTTTGACTTGAAGTTTTCAACTTACATGTTACAACCAAAGATTAAACAAGTACTCTGGCATGTTAATAACGACATAACACAACATTAAAGTTTAAATACCAACCCCTTGTAGACTTGTACCACTCCCTACTTTTTTTAAAATTCTCCCAAACACTTGTTAGTAAAATCAGCCACTCTCTACCTTTTCATCCCTCCTTTGCTATCATTCCAAACATTGCCTGAATACCAGTCATGATCGAAAATTGGAAAGGAAAAAAAAAAGTCAACTGAAAAAACCCACCAGTATCGGCACACTTCTTCTCAGCACAATCGAGTTCAGCCTGAAGCTTTTCCTTTTCTTGAATGTATCCTTCTTCTACTCTTTTAAACCATCGAACACAAAGTTTAAGCCGCTTAATAAGATCTGCCATCTGGTCCATTTTTTTCTGCGACAAAAAAAAAAAATTCCCGAAAATAAGCCTCACAAGCAACAAAAAGTCCATGATCAAATTGAGAACAACCCCAGCGAGATAAGAAGAAACCTTGTTATCAAACGGATTCCCCTTTTTCATCTTCTCGTTGAGCAATGCCTCCACCTCCTCCTTTGTGAAATCAACATTGCTGCATTCGGATCCTTCCGCGATGCCAGCATCATTGGCCGCATTAGCATCTCCCTTGCTGTTGAGTGCACCAAACGGAGCCCTAGCTCGGCCAGCGGTTCCGTGCCGCTCCATCTTTTCTGCTCCAATCCTTCGACGCTTATCTGAGGGAACAACTTCTTCGGCACCTCCCTTTTTCTGCTTCAAAAAAATAAAACAACTTTCAATAACCCATTTTTCGAAAACTAAACTTTCCCCTACTCTTGTTCTACTATTCTCGAGTTAAAAGTTCGTTTTTCTTCTACCATAGCATAATCGAATAAAAACTGAAAAATCAAAAATGAAAAAAACGCGAGAGTTAGAGAAAGGGAGTTTACATTGGAGGGGCTGCGAGGAGCTCTGTTCTGGTTGCGAGAAGCCATGTGAGGCTTCGAGGTTGCTGATTGGAATGTTAGGGTTTGCAGAGAAACGAAGAGAGGGAAACGGTGCTTCTGTGGTAAGAGAGCGTTGCGAAATTTGAATTTGGATCTGGCGGTTCAACCAAAATGCGCTCCTTTGAGCTCTCTCTTTCCGGATTGAACCGGAAAATAAAACCCGGTTCAGGATGTAGAGGGAGTGAGTGCTTCGTGTTTTCAAATTAAAAGAATAAACTAATATAACGGTCTAGTTTGACATTCAGGCCCACCTAAGTTTTTATAATAATTTTTTATCATATAAAAAGAGTGGAAATTTTGTTGCAACATTGAATTTTGAAAAATGCTAGAATTTCATAGTTTTTTTTTTCTCTGGAATTTAATTATTAAAATGATGTAACATGTATAATGATATTTATATTGACAAATGAGTTATTCTATTTTATTTTATTTAGCACAATTGTTGCTTTTTGTCGAAAATTCTTTGTCGAAAATTCTAACAATAAATTTTGACAATCTAACGAGGCATTTGTTTCAATATATGATTACTTATTCCAAGGAATAAACACGTAGCAATGTTTTATTTACAGATTTATTTTAAAGTATAAAAAATTATTCTCAATAACAAATCATTCTCATACAAAGTTTTTTTTTTGATAAGTTCACATCAATTTTAATTCACAGAGCAAAGATCATAATTATAGTAACCCTCATACCGTTGAGCAATCACTATACTTGGCAAGAGAATATGTCTCATTAAAATCCACAAGAAAAATCTAGTGAAAAAAACTCTTGATTTTTAAGGGAAAAATATATATAATCAGGTTTTTACGCATTTCAATTCTCATCTCAAAGGTCGGGGGATGTTTTATTTTCATGTCATGGGAAAGAGAATATTGTGTGAAAAAAGATCAATCTATTCTCAATATTATTTTAAAAAATAAAATAGCAGTAATAACAATAATAATAATAATAATAATATAATTAAACTTGTTAAGGATGTTTTGATAATTATCATACACATTTTTAAAAATATTATTACCAACTAAACATATTTATAATTTATTTTCTATAATCTGAAATAATATTCCCAATAATTTTAATTATGAAACAAACAAGTTTTTTGGAATACTCAAAAATGATATATGTAATATTGTAATCTTGAGAACGTGATTCCTAAGATTGTGGTTTTAAAACATGAAATAAACGCCCTGACACTACTCTTGAATTTTATGTGTGCTATATTTTAGTATTTAAAATTAGTTAATAAATTAATTATTTAAATTTTGGAAGTACAAAAATATATTTTTGGAACATCTCATGCAGAGAGACATCATCATTCTAGTTCCACGTGTTAGCTCACAATATATAACTCCCAAATTATAAATATTATTTAAGTTGTTGAGCTAATCAGACTGCCATGAGCGGATATTAAAGGTAATTTTAGGATTCTCAATATTTGATCAACATGTAGCCGCATGGCTATATGGAATGCATGTGGGGTCATATTTAAAAAAAAAATATGGTCTTTTTTAGTGGAGATAAACCGAGGCGGAGCTAACCCATTTCTTTGGGAGGAGCTAATATTTTAACAAAAATGTGTCATTTAGATTCAATTTTATACACTCATACATACATCATTGATAATATATAAATTTTATTCTCATGAGTGCACAAACATTACAAACTTATAAATGATATTCTCAATTATACTTAATTAAATGCACAAACATTACATGCATTTAAATACAAACTTTATGTATATAAGTATATGATGTATGTATGGCATATATTTTTTGGTGTACGTATATCAGAACTCATATTCTAATAATTCATATATTTACTTGTAAGTATTGCTTTCAAAAAAATGTGCAAATTAATAAATTATTTAATTAACATTATTTAAAAAATAATAATAGAGTGATTGGGTTTAAATAAGCTTGAGCAATTTTTCTCTCACTACTCTTTCTTGTCACAACATTAAAGAGCAGTGTCCCCATTATGTAATTAAGAGAAAAAGTTGATTACTTCGTTAATGCTATCAAATAGGTCGAATCATATATATATATATAGACAGTTAAACCAACGGGGGTTGGTCCAAGTAGTAAGCGGCTTGGTATCGCTTAAACAAGGTCCTGAGTTCGAGACCTTGTGTACGCAGTCCCTGCTGGGAGACTCACCCGCCATAGCCAGGTGCGCGACACGAGTCGACCCGGATTAGTCAAGGCTGAGCCTTGGAAACCAGACAGATAACCTAAAAAAGAGAGGATATTTGAAATAAAAATTACAATACATATAAAAATAAAATGATAATTGCACAACAAAAACACAAAAGACACAACGTATATTTATTTTAGTATGTAAAAAATGAATTAAACGATAGCTATTTTTATTTAAGTTTTGACCCGAGGAAATAATTTTTAGGGGGCCAAGTCAAAAAAATAAAAATTGACTAATAAAATTAAAAGTTGGGGGTGGGGACTGTAGAAATAAGAGTCTTGTTCATTGGACATTTTTACTTTTTTATAATGTATTGATTGTGTAGTGCTAATGCGGTGAGTAGTAAAATTAAAAGTGAGATTAAAATTGTTGAGTTAAGTGATGTCAATTTTAGGGTTCTCAATACTTGATTAACATTTGGTACGGTAACATTTTTTTGTTATAGTCAAAATAATAATATGAGACTCATATGAGGTCATATTTAGAATTAAAGTTAATGTATTCCACTTGAAAAAAGAGTCACACTATTGAGATATAATTTAAATGGATCTCAATACCTAAATTACATATTTAGATGTCTCAACATTTACAATTTGTAAGGTAATCATGCAAGTTTAAAGTTTGAAAATTAAAAAGAAGCTAAAGAAAAATTCTTTCCAAAGAATAAATTAATCAAATTTCAAATGGGACATTTCAAACAAAAAAAGAAAAAGAAAAAAAAAAAACATCACTATTAACCGATTTGCTACAATCCAAGTTCAATTGGTGATGAGAATTGTAAGGGTATTCGGAAAGGTGGCAAGGGAAATGAGACATTATGAAACAAGAAGTCTACCACCAAGCTTACAAACACCACTCAAGCAAATAATGATTCAGAAAAATTTTACCGTATTTCAAAATTAGCTCAAGTTGAAGCTTTAAGATTATGATAGATCTGACAAATAATTTTTCTATTCCTTACTTCAAGCTTTTAGTGACTTGTGTGACTTGTTTAAGTGTTTGTTTCTATTAAGAAGATGTATGGATCTATTTAAGGAAAACCTGTCAATTTTTTTTTTCATTTAGGGAATTTTTTTTGTTCAAATACATATAATAATGATAAATATTATAAACCAATTTTCTTTTTACCAAACTGACAGATAACATAGAAAGGACCTCCTCGAAAACAAACTTATATCTACTAAGAAAGTAATGTCTCATTTATTACATCGTATATGATAAAACCTGATAGTATTAAATATGATAGTGTAACTTAATAGTATAATATAAGAAATACACTAAAAAAATGTTGAATTGAGGGGGTTTTATAGGTTATGCAAAATTGCCACAAAATAGAAAGGAAGAGACAACTTTTATTTCCAACTAAGGGAAAACTTACTTGTGGTTTTAATGCTTAATTAATATGTTTTGCACATTATCCTCTTTTGTGAGAAATTTAGAAAAATGTAATTTAAAGCACTATTTTTATCTTACAATTTAATATGTAGATTTCTTATGTTCTTTTTTAGTTTTCTATTTTAATTGCAGAAAATAAATTGTCAAGAGGATCATTGAAGATTTTAAGTAGATTTGATAAGATATAAATATTGAAGAAGAGATTTGAAGAGAAGATTTCGATCAATAAATACAAAATTGAATTCAAATTCAAAAAGATTTGATCAAAGATTTGTTGAGGATTTTTAGTGTTGACTTTGCCACGGATTTTGCCCCAGGATGGAGATTGAATATCGATTTGACCTCAGCTACAAAGTTGTAAATCTATCTCCTAGCTTTAATTTGAGATTTGAATCGCCTCAATCCGATATCTGTAGCCGAAGTTATCGCGATTTTATTAGCTGTTGTGTTGGAAGTGCGAGATTTACACCCACTTTGTGTCAATCCTCTATAAATAAGACATCATCTCTCAACAACGGGACACAACTTCATACTCAACCTCCACTTTTATTTTCCACTCCCTTCTTCTCTTTATTTATTATGAGCCTTTATCCTTTACCCATGGAGGAGTAGTTTTTTAATATCTTGCATACGGTAACTCTAGATTAGAATTAATTCGAAGTTTTGTACTTAATATTTATTCATGATTTGTTCCGCCCCTAATTAGTAATATAGCAATCGCATATTATTGGTTAGGGTTAATTGTAGGTTGATAGATCTTGACGATTGTAGGATTTATTGATTTAGGATTTGGGAACTTTTTGGGNATCATTGTTGACTTACTTTTGTTTTGCTTTCTTTTTATTTATCAATTCAGACCCCCTTTTTTTATTGTAATTATAATTTTAATTGGTTCTAATTGCTTCCTTGAGAGATAACCTAGGTTAGTCCCCTTTTACTACGTTTTTTTGGGGTTAATTTAGTTTTATAAATTATTATTTGACCGTGCACTAAAATTAACAACGTTTTAGTGTGTGTCAGTTTGCTATAGAGCTTAAAAAACAAATAATTAAAAGCAAAGTTCTCAAATTTGGCATAAATGCAAATTAAGAAAAAAAATCTCAAAAAATGAGTTTTTGAATTGATATGTTCATAATTTCATGTTCTATGTGCTTTGAATTATCAAAAGGTATTGAATTTAAAGAAGAGGCAAAAATAGACATAATAACCATGAGGGAGTGAGAAAGAGAAATAAAAAAATAATGCAATGATGATGATTAACGATTAGAATGATGAAAAAGGAAAGAGAATATAAGTAAGAATAATTTAAGATTCAGCAAACAAAATAGTATTATCATGTCTAATCAAGCATCAGGAGACATGATAACTTAATATGACAATCAAATGATAAAAATTGATAAGACTGTATAAGATTATATTATCTTATGTTACACCAAACATGTCATAGAAACTAATTTTGTAGTATTAATTAATACTATAGGGTCTTATACAACGTAACAAACCAACCTAATGTCAAAATCCATGATTTAAATGTTACACGAGTTTTGCTGAGTCAAAAACACTACACGTATGTGTATCTTGTTCTCATTTCATGACCTACAATAACCCTGTTCGTTTTAAATTACTAGTATTTGTACTCGCATAAATGCGAGATTTAAAAACTTTATTAACAATGGTACAATTAACTAATGTGTAATTAATAGTATGATAATATGTTATGGTTAGTCTAACTATATATACATATTTAAATTCATATAAAGTTATCAAGAAAGCTAATATGCTGCAAGTTTTCAGAATCTGGTTGTAGAAGTCCTTCATATATGGTTGTAATATATTTTCGCCTTAGTAAATATGACTGACTCTATATGTAGCTTGTATATAGGTCTTCAAACTGTGATGATCTTGCTTTAACAAACACATACTCTCTTATTGAATAATCTTATTGTGCTGCAATTTAGTTGTTTTATTCACAAATGTAGAATAATGTGAAATGAAAAAGAATGTATATTGAACCTTGCTACATGGACAACATTGAAACTTTGTTAGTGAACTGATAAAACATATCTCTGCTTGGAAGCATCGACTTATATAGATGTATGCCTTTTTCGCTGAGTACTACCAATTAATTGTTACAAATAGAAAATGATTTTTGCACTAATCTATTTCTGTTGTTTTTTTATTTATCAACCTTGTGACCATTGAGTTGGTATTATTCAGGATGTGATAATTGTGGTCGTGTTATTTTAATCATTAAAAAAAAAACTTTCACTTAATCTTGCAATAGTTGTAATAATTGTGCTCGGAATTTATTAAATAAGTGTCATATCTATTATATTTGCATTTTTTTCAACCTGATATAACTCTTATAAAACAACTTTTACTGAATTCAAACATTACATTACACCATCAAACATACGCATAGAAGTTAGACTTAGAGTATTACATTACATTTAAAAGATGCCCACTAGAAAGAGTATTGCATTACATTGAATAATTTAAAAGCTAAATTGGAACAAACATAATACAACAACAAAGACAAATTACTGAAATTAGATGCTTCTTTGTTTAAGAATTGAACCCAACATCCTGATGGTATTATCTCTAACCATAAACTAAGCTCAAACAGGATAGAGTCCAACTGAGCTCATGTAGATATTTTTCAGGTCAACATCCTCTGCCCAAGACCTAGCATGCGGCAAAATCCTTCTGTTACTTGTGCAATGAACCTTTGCAAAATACAACTCTTTCCACATGGTATTAGTTCTGAAACCCCAATTTGACTTGTTCTCTAGCACCATCAATAGAAAATCATCAATAAAAAAGAGATGGTGGGTGACCAATAGCAACGTTTGGAATTCTCATTGCTATATTCTAGCTAACTTGCCCCCCTTGAACCTAATTTAATAGACCAAAGAGTAAATACACCAGACCACACAGTTTTCAAAAGTGAGGATTCCCATGTGATTATCATAGAGCATAAGAGCATGATAATCAGACTTTATTAGGGATAATAATTTGACCACAAATACGTGCTTTCAAACAAAATGTTATAAGTGAGAGTGAGTTAATGTTCATTTCTCCACCCCAATTAATCCAATACACATATCTTTATTTCACTGTTGCTTGTAAACGAGGAAAAAAGCTTGTCTTGCTTATTGGCCATTTGGTTACCAATTCACATCATCACTCGTATTAAGACCATTGTAGAGTTATAAGAATTGGCCAATAGATGAGCTGCAAAATTACTATAACTTTTGCACCTGTGTAAATGGCAATTACTCAAAGTTAGAATCTAATATTTATAACACTCATCTGTGTTTATTAATGCACCGAGTTTTAAATCTTAAACACTCATGCATTACTTTCAATTTTACAAACTCAGCAAGAGTTTTGTTTACTTATACATACTTTTAAAAGCAATACATACAAACGAATGAACACCTCTCCAAAAAATTTTCTCATGTACTGAACTTGGAGGACTCAATGCTATAGATCACAATCTAACAATCAATTGATTATTTACTTAACGAAACTTATGGTATTTGGCCTTTTCCTAAACTGCAAGTCTTGGAATCTAAAGCTGAATTTACATAAATTATATTGGATCAACGTCTTGTTTTTGTTTTTGTTTTTATAATATGTCGATTCAAATCGAAGAGAATCTAAAATAAGATAAACTAGCACATGTATCCGTGTTGTTGTGCGAAGTAACTAATTGGAAAGAAATCTAAAAACGTATCATTACATATAAATTGTATAGATTATTATATCATAAAAAATTGGCTAATGAAAATGTATAGTGTGATGCAAATCCATTCAGCAATAAATCGCAATAATAATTCATTAAGAACATAAATTATCTAAAAATAAAATAAATTATTGCATGAAAGATAAATTATGACATGAACTTGACACACTAAGAAGATTATGCTTTAGTCAATGCCAGAGTAATAGTTTAGATAAAATGTGGTTTTTTTTTTTATACATAGTAAAATAAACAAAAAGGCTAAGGCATAAAAAACAACTCAAAACACACAATTCGGTCTACCATGTCAGCTCCAAGCTTAGCTAGAAAATCAGCGCACGTGTTAGCTTTGCTAAGGACGAGAGATAGCCTCAGAAGTCGCTCTCACAATATATACGTACATGTTTGCACCCTCTATCACAGGCCAGCTAGAGCCCACGGCTGATAGCCATCAATCCAACAAGCAGACTATATGAGAAGTCAATTAAACGAGCAAAACATACAATCCACATACTACCACTCCTCTTCATGAGACCGCCCAACCTAGAAAGACCATGTTATCTTTAGAGTTGTCGTCAAAATGTTGATTTTATTTAATACTAAGTGCTCATTTTAATTTTTTAAAGTGTAAGCTTAACTCATTTTAATATTTAAAATTTAAAATTTAACTTTTTAATAAGGGTTAATTAAGTTTTTCATCCCTGTAATTTGGGAAAGTTTGGTTTTGGTCCCTCTGTGTAAATTTTAGTCCCTGTAAAATTTGACAATTTGGTTTTAGTCCCTGCTAACGTCTGGGACATGACGGTGCTGACGTGGCCGTTAGACCCGCGGACGTGGCGTGCCACGTGGGCTCGCCACGTGGGACGACCCGGTTCACCCACCCATCACCCATACCCGATTCACGTAGACCCGACCCGACCCGGTTATAAAAAAAAAAAAAAAA
>QANU01043002.1:953217-1014590 GCA_003254905.1 Nissolia schottii
ACTGACGTAATTTGACCAGATCATTATTCAAGAATCAAGACATTATAAGACTAAATCTTAACTCAAAAAAATGACCACATCATAAAATCAGACTAGATATGGATTTTATTCAACCCGGCCCAATCCAACCATGTACCACCATATATGAATCGTTGATTTCTTGTTATGATTGATGCCGATTATGCCTGCAAACATGCCTTATTAACGATTACTAATGAAATAGAAATTCAAGGATGTTGTCGAAGTAAGGATTGTGAGCCTTTTTTTTTTTTTAAGGAATATATGAGATATATAGACATAACACAAGCATACAAAGACTACATGTTCTTTTTGTATGGTTTAAGAGCTAGAAACCATTGAGTGCTGTTGAAACTAGAGACAATTTCAATTCAGATAATGAATTAATCTTAGTCGAGTATATTTTTAAAAGATTTGTTTCTAAAAGATATAAAAGTAAAAGTTATTCAATTAATGAATCAATCTTAGTCGAGTAAATTTTTAAAAGATTTGCTTCTAGAAGATATAAAAGTTATTTTATGTATGTTTGAATGTAAAAATTTACGTTTGGATCGAACATATTAAAAGGTATTATTTTATTCTTAAAAATAATTTTTTTAACATAAAAATATTTTTTTAGAAGATCAAAATTATAGCTTTTTAAATCTTTGAGTGATTCTGTTTTTTCTATAAAAAAAATAGCCTCAAACATATAAAAAAAAATAAAAGGTAATTTCTGTAAATATATATATATATATATATATATATATATATATATATAAAATCAAAATAATGACACTCAATGAACTCAAGTCTTTGAACCCAAAATAAAAAAAGAGTGGTCTGAAGAATTCAAACTGTTAGCTTGTATAGACTTGCTGACTTTTGGGATAAATTTGTTAAAAAAATTTATGAGAGTTGTGAAAGCACCATATTAAGTTGTTTATTTCATTATTATTTTATTTGATTTTGTCATTGTCACCTCCCCTAGTTTTCATTGTTGATTAATTCAATCTCAATCTCAAACAATATTTTATTTGAAATAATTGAATGATTGTACCCTAATCTTAAATGATATAAAATCAGGAGTTGTAGATTGAGATTCTTAAGTCATTATAAGGCCTTAAATTTTTAGAGCTTTATGCCAACTCAAATCAACTCTATATATATAATGTGTATCATATGCTACTCATGGAATTTCTCTATGTGAATGGTGTAAAAAGGGAAAACAACTTGCATATGAAGCAACTATGTAATTGAAAGGAAAAAAAAATTGGATTCCTTGATTGTTTACTTTTCCTTTGCAATATACTTTGAAATATTCTACATAGCAAAAACTTTTTCAGGTTGAAAACCTTAGCATAAGGAGAAAAGAGAGAGACAAGAATGCATGAGGTTTGGCTTTCTCTCAAGAGGATCACAATTCAGTGCAAACCACACCAAAAACAAGTTCATGATCCAGAGGCAATTAGTACTCATAGAGCTTCAAATATCAAAGGGTTCATCCAACGAAGCAAGAAGCACTCAGAAAAACATTCACCAAGTTTCAATGGCATCACTCATAACATAAACCATGAAGTTGTTCTTGATGGCTCAAAGAGTGAAACTAAAGTTTGTGGATGTTGTTGTCCTTGTCCTCAAAGCAATAGGAGCAATAAAGGGTTTGAAGGTTCTCATAAAACAAGGAGGAAAACTACTACAACAGCTTCAAGGGTAAACCATCATATTGATTACAAAGAAGGAACCATCTCCTCCAACAGAAGGAATATGTTGGTTCAGATTGATTCTGATGGCCCTTCAGCTTTGGTTTGTCATAGATGTGGTGAGAAACTAAAGAATCTTGATGCTGTTGAAGCACACATCATCTCCCAGCATTCAGGTAGCTGATTTTGGGACTTCCTAACTGAAATATATTAGTTCATCTTGTTTTGAAGTTTTGCAAAATCAATTTTAGAAAACTTTCATTGAGTCCTAATTTGGTTCTGTATAGTGAGATTCTGATTTTCATATTTTGATTCAAATCTTCTAGCTACTTTGGTGATTGAGTCAAACAAGATAGCACTTAGCTTATGTAAACTTGATATCACACCACTACTGGTTTTCTTTGTGTTATTTTTGAATATAGGTAGTAGGGATGTCAAACGGGGAGCTCGGTCCGTTTAACATGCAGATTAAATAGACAGAGTCTAAACGGGCTTTTACTATTCGCGGGCTAGGTTTTATATGTTTGGTCCTGGTTAGTCTGTGGAATATGCCTATTTAACACTAAATGAGTCAATTTGGCCTGCGGGTTAAACTGGATGAGCTTAAACAAGCATTTACTATTCGCGAGCTGGATTTTATACATTTGGTCCATTCATTTAATCGGGTAAACAGGTCAGGTTCGCCGGCCAGGTTCGTTTTGACAGCTCTAATAGGTAGCTAATTGCTGTCATGATTTGCTTAGAATTAAATTTCTTTGCTTTCGGTGTATACGGTCATTTGAACATGTGCTGTCACATCAGCAAAAATGGTTGACTCTAACATTCAATACTTTAAAAAGAAACTTTCGCTGATTTCACGGCACATGATTGAATGATAGTTTTCTGATTTGACTCTCACACAAGAATGTAGCTTATCCACATATACTATTTTGCAGTCTCTGAACTCCAAGAAGATTCATCTAGGCAAATTATAGAGACAATATGTGAAAGAAGCTCAGATAATTCCAAAAACACGTCGTCATGGCAGATAGAATGCATCTTAAAAGTGCAGAACACGCCGAAGACCCTTGCTTGCTTCGAAGAACATAGAGAAATGGTAAAGACTAAGGCTGAGAAGCTACAGAAGAAGAATCACCCTCGTTGCCTCGCCGATGGGAATGAGGTTCTAAGGTTCCATGGCACAACCATTGCTTGCTCTCTAGGAACAGCAATCAGTTCTTGTAGCCTATGCACTTTAGAGCATTGTAGTTTGTGCCAAATTCTTAGGCATGGATTCTCCAACAAGAAGGAATTCAAAGGTGCATTAGGGGTTTACACCACTTCCACAAGTGGAAAAGCCATTGATTCTATTAGGCCATCATCAATTGAAGGATCATTTCATAGAAAATCTGTTATAGTTTGTAGAGTAATAGCAGGGATAGTTTTTAGTCCTCTTGGTGAAATACAAGAACAGGGTGATTCAGGGTTCGATTCATTGGCAGAGAAAACAAGTGATCATTCAGATATTGGGGAACTCTGTGTGTTAAGTCCCAAAGCTATTCTACCATGCTTTGTGGTAATCTACAAACAACAAACAATGAAAGTTAGAAGGTTGAATTCAAGCTTGAGAAGAAGTTTTTGATGAGTAGCTTTTTGAGATTAAGGTTCTCCTTCTTCTCAAATATCAAGCTTAGAGCTTTTGATATAGTTTGTTATTTGCCAAAATCGTGTATAGAAAAATTAGTTCTAACTTGTACATAATTCTCACCTATTGGCATTGGATTATACACAACTTCAGATGTTGCTAGTATGAAGCAATAATATATTCATTGTTATCTCATTGAGATTGAAATTTGATGGCTAGTATGTCATCTGATTAGTTTATGATTTATGATTATATTCTGTAAAACAGAAAGAATGCTTGTTGGTAATCTTCATTAGAAAGGGTGTAATGTCTTAATTGATGAAGGTTATTTGTTTGTTCTTTAGGTAATCAAATAGGATTCATATGCCAAATATGCCCCCTATGCACAACTTTTGTCCCTGCTCTTTTCTATTTTATTGCAAGTTGCTTTCTTGGTGTTTTGGATACAGGTTTTAATAATTTTCAGACACAATTAAATTAGCTATTTATTGTTGTCGTTTAGTTATGTTTTTTTATTTTTTGTTTTTGGTCTTGATGTTTTTTATTTTCTAGTCATATGTTTTCATGTCAATCATGACAAGTATAATGCTAGCCTGGGCACGTTTGCATTCTTGGATGGATGTCTCGTTTTATGGCCCAATGCTTATAGTTCAATGTTATTTAGGCTGGCGGTTGAAAATGGGCTAAAGAAAGGGTTGGGCTCATCATAGCTGCTCTATCATGGCTCTCGGCAGTTCAAGGCCTTTAAATAAACGAGTTACATTTCCCAAGTGTAGTTGTGTAGAAGGGACTCATTATCTCTTAACCAAATGTCAGAGGTTGGATCACTGGTTTTAGATATGGATCAATTTTAAATTTTTAGATCAGTTATCTCAATCTTAAAGTTGCCTACAAACTAGTAAAGATATTAGTTATCGCACCTATACCGTGAACACCTTGGTTACATACAAAAATAAATAAATGAGTTAAAGTGACTAGCAAAGGTTAACACAGTTAGTAAATGAATGAATTTCTTAAGCATTTGATTAGATGTTTAATTATTAGGATTATGTATGGAAAAAAGCTTTGTTGAGTGAGACATATACACTTCGGTGATTTCGAAGCCTTAAAAGGAGAATTAGTCGCATGTCCACTTTGATAATTTCAAAGCCTTGAAGAAGGGGTTAGTTGATGTCGACAATAGACAACTCTCAAGCAATCATGAAAAATAAATAGACGAATTACAATCAAGATTCATGAAAAACAAGTTTTTAACTATTATAACGACAACAAATAAACATTGTCTCAATATATAGGGTCAGTTACATGGATCAGATGATGTCTTAATATCTTATTAATGATCAAGTTTGCATTTAAGTTATTAACTTTTAAATCATTTTTAATAATTTCATCTATAATTTTTTTTAAAATATCTTTCTACCTATAAGATTATAACTAACGACTAACGAGCTACCTCTCAACTGGATCTACTTTTCTTATGTGTCCAAACTATATAAGATAAAATTCTACCATCTTTAATTAATATAGATGCTGCCTCAATGTTTTCTCAAATGCATTTATTCATAATAAAAAACATCTAAAAAAAATGGATGGCATTGTGCATGTGAGGGGTCGTGCTCATGTGTGCTGTGCATGCAATTGCCAAGTGGCAACCATGTTATAGAGAAAGAAAGAAAGAAAAGCAACGAAATGAATATGGGATAAACAAAAGCAATAGCCAATAGGAAAGGCGTTTTGTTCTAATTACTACGCGTTTTGGGGGGCCATATGGCTCTAGGAAGGTGCCAAAGGCCAATTAGGCAACACCCAACTCAAAGTAGAGACCCTAAAATCTAAAATACCCCCCTTCCCCCCCTTTTCCTTAGGATACCCTATATTTATGGAATTGAAAAATTGAGAGGAATTGGCATTGGGCCAGAAAAGAAAAGAGAAGTGCTGCAAATTAGTAGCGGTAACCTAACACACTCTTCCGCCGATACTCGCGGCTACTCACTCACGCCCAATCTAATCTAAGCTCCCTCCATTCTTTTCCTCTCTCTCTCTCTCTCTCTCTCTCTCTCCCTCTCCCATTTCCTTCCCCTTTTCTCCTTCTAAGGCTTAAAGGCTACGCCTGCGTGGGTATGTATTTCTCCTTCTCCTTCTCTTTTGTTATGTCTTTGTTAGGTTAGATTATAATTAGATCTGAGCTTTAAGAATTTCGTAAATCTTCAAATTCTACAAAAAAAAAATTTGTTTTTTTTTCCCTTTGGTTCTGTCTGGTAATTGGGGTTACAATGGCTCAAGATATAACCAACAACAAAAGAATCAGATTAACATCACCCTCTCTAGGTAGTGCTATCTCTGTTCCTTCTCTATTCAATTCTTGCTCCTCCTTCAGAATTTTGTAGTTGTGCTTAAAGGGTGCTACTTCTTTGATTATGGCTTACTTCTGTGCAAATCACTTTTTTTTTTAAATTATTATTAGGGTTGGAATTGGATCAGCAATTTAACCCAATTTTGTGTTCAATTCTTTTGTTCTTTGCCAAATTGAAACCCCCCGTGAATTCTCTGGCTAGCTAATGGGGATCCCCACTATTCCACCAACATTCTTCTTTTTTGAGGAAAAAAGGGGAAGGTTTTTTTTTTTTTTTTTAATCTTACAAAAGGAATCACGAGCTCAAGTTGTCATTTCTCCTATTTTGTCCTACAGCATTTGATCTCCTCATTTCTCCTATTTTATTATAAGTTACCGGTGTATCGGTAGGGCCTCTCTTGATCGTCGGGATTTGTGCTGCTTTAATGAAGAATGGGAATTATCCCTGTCTTGAAAATTTCAATATTGTGTTCATCTAATGGTGTGATGATGTAAATTATTAGAAATTATTTTCGGCATTGGATTGGTCCATGTTGGTTTTTGTAATTAAGGATTGAATTTAAATGTTAGGGTTTGCAATCAGTCTCTCCGTGGTTTTGCTTCCTGTATACTGATGAAATCAATGAGAGTACCTGTGGCTTGATTCATTGAGATGCTGTTTTCATGTTGATGGTGGCATTGGCATTTAGTTATTCCTTATTGAAAGGTTAGCTATCAGAGACTAAATTGTGTCCGAGAGAAGACCAGTCTAAGAATTCTAAATTTTTCCCGTAGGTTCTGAATGGATATCTGGCCATGATTTCAGTTTTTTTTTTTTTTTCCTCCCAATTATCCTTTGTCACCAGGTAACTGCTATTTATGTATGACCCCATACATAATGGAACTGCCAATCGATGTTAAATCCCCCTATTATATTTATGGGAAGCCAAAAAATATGTGCTATGATTGTGTTGAAAGACTGAAAGTGGGACAGAAGAATGTGATTGGCTGATTGCAAGCTTGAATTGTCTTAAAGTGTGTTTGAATAAGTTAATTTTAGAGTCAAAATAAATTATAATCAAAAGTTTTCTGAGATGCTTGAATTGTCCGAAAGTGTTTATAAGTTTATTTTGGGTTCAAAACCTCATAATCAAAAGGTTTACGAGAAGCTTGAATTATCTTAAAGTGTGGCTGAATAAGTTTTTTTAGGGTCGAAATAGCTTATAATCAAAAGTCTTTTAAGGCAAAGTGAAATTCATTTATTTCCCAAAGTTAAGTTGTTATCAAACATGTACATATTGCTGCCTTACATAACAATTTTTTAACAGAATCCCATCTTTACTTGTGTTTGACATGATGTTGCAGCTTCAGGGGGGCCGATGAAGGGTGTTCTATAAGCCATGGTTCTCGACACCATTCTGTCTTCACCTCGCATGAGATCTCCATCTTTCAACCGGAAGCAGTTTGCAAAGGATGAACTGGGCAGTTGGTCAACACTTGCCAAGAGGCATCGCTTCCTCTTAACTGCATTTGTTCTGCTATTTGTCCTCTGCACTGTTTATCTCTACTTTGCTGTCACCTTAGGGGTTGGTGTTGGTGACTACTGTTCAGGGTTACATGGAGCAGAGAAGGCTTCATGCCGCATGGAGCACGTTAAGGATGCCATGGCCAGGGGTAAACTGAAAATGCTTTGATATTTCAAGTATAGTTATGATGGTATTTTTTTTTTTTCCTTTTTCCTGGCCAAACAGGATATAGGTAACACAAAATCCAAAGGTAGTCTTAAGCTACAGTGCTAATGTGATTTGCGTATGTACTCTTTATTATCTCAGTATTTGTGAGCCAAAATGTACAATACATGTAGAAAGCAATCTCTTAGATACATGATGTTAAGTCTATGGGGATTGCTTGCTAGTAAATATACATTTTTTAGCACTGTATGAGTTTTCCCAATGTTTATGGGTGGTTCTAAACCTCATCTATCATTTCTCTGTTTTTTTTGAGTATCCCAAATAAATATTCACGAGTATATATATTCTTAATTATGTCAATAGCGTTAGAGACAAACCAAAAATTTGTACAATGTAATTATGATTTATTTTCTTAAAAAAGAAAGGTAATTGTGATTTATAGAAATAACCCCCTATCTTAAGAACAATATCAATATTTTAACAATGAAAAATAAAAATGAGGACAGAAAGTTTGATTATTAAAAAAAGTTTGATTATTAAAAAACACACGTTAAGACAGACAATATTTTTAGAGAAGTTACTGTATCAAAATAAATATGTTCAATTACCACTCTCCGACATAATTGGCATGTCCTATTTACATTTCTAAGGGTATTAATGTAATTTGTATATCAAAATATGGATTGAAACACAAATTTACAATTGTATGAGTCTGTGTCTGAAATTGCTACGACAGTTTCAGACATTTAAAAAAAAAAGAAAAATGTCTGACATCGCCACAGGGTTTTTTAAAAAAAGTCTTGGGTCTGAAATTACCACATGGTGTGATGATTTTAGACACATATCTATATAAATGTAAATCTTTTTCATGTAATATATTATGAGATGTAAATATTTTGGGGCGAGTATGTACTAAATAAATCCAATTGGCATAGTATCATTCATTGATTTCTAGACTGGGACTCACTTATCCAACACATCATTTGGGCCGAACCATTTATCGGGGCTCGTTAATATTTTCTATATTTTTATCCTTATCTCTATAAAGACTTTTTGAAGGATTAAAAACTCATTTGACAATTATGCCCTCTTACAAATATACTTACTCGGGTCTCTCTCTAATGTGTTTTGTTTTATCATTTCACACCTCTAAGTATAAATCGTGTCTCTTAGATA
The DNA here is from genome assembly GCA_003254905.1 of Nissolia schottii. Taxonomy (NCBI): domain Eukaryota; kingdom Viridiplantae; phylum Streptophyta; class Magnoliopsida; order Fabales; family Fabaceae; genus Nissolia; species Nissolia schottii. The sequence goes on from QANU01043002.1 coordinate 961,741, forward strand.
CATGCCATTCTTGTGTGGAAGTTTAAATTGTCATTGAAGAGCAAGAAATACTCTAGAGCTGCATTTGGCAAAAAAAATTTAAGATAAATGGATAAAAACACAAATATAAATTTTTTTTGTATTTTTTATACCTTATTAGAATTGAGATAGAAAAAATAAGACTTTTTTAGTTAAAGAAGTATAAAGTATAAAATTAAAAGTAAGATTTAAAAGGACAATAATTATTTTTTGGTCTCTATCCAATCTATAATAATAAACGTGGCCTAGACAATTATTGGTTGACCCGCGTTCTTGCATTTTATTCAACTACGAAGTGGATCCATTCAAACCCAAACACATGTACCTGGCCATTTAAAATTCTGCTCCTATTACTTATTGATTGCATTGCATATAGAATAGAAGTAGCACAACCCAACACAAATATCTACTCCAATTTACAAATAAGAATTACTATCTTTTAACACCAAATAAAACTCTTGAACATATGTGCATATGTATCTGGATACTTATATACACTCACGTCGATATATTATGGCCTAATATGAATTTGTATTATTTAAAGTAAGATTCTTTGTGGAGTGTATACTTAACAGATAATTCTTTCTAACATTATTTAGTGGAACTCAAAACACAATTACAATATACTAATCGAAAGATCGATAACATGGCAGACGGCACATTCTCATTTTATAAGCATCTCATTCTAGTTAGATAGATGTAAACCCTATAATGTGTCTACAGAATAGTGGTTTAAATAATAATTACCGTAAATAAAACATAGTCCCATCTCCCATCCCAATATTAATAATACAATATATATTATATATTATCATTAAAATTCTGGATGCAATGAATGAACCCACCACAGTGATTATCTGCTGCTGAGAGAGAGACTAACAGTAACAACACGCTCCCTCCTCACTTTCCTTCCCTTTTATTTCATTCTCTCCATTCTTTGAGAGAGAACAAGAAGTGAGGGAAAGAAAAGAAAATGGCTTCCAAGAAGAAAGCTAGCGGCAACACCATGACTCTCAGAGATTTCCACGGCGGTTCTATTCCTTCCGATCTCCCTCTCCCTTCCGCTCCCTCCCAGTAAGTCCCCCCCCCTCCCTTTCATTCCAAAATACAATCTTTTACCGTTTTTCTCGAATGGGTATTCTTCTTCCGCCCCAAATTTCACAATTTCAGATCTATCTATGCCTTCTGAACCTCATTCACGTCTATGCAAACAAAAAAATCTCACCTTTTTTTTTAATATTTTTTTTTGGGGTTTTCGCAGAACCGTGAAACCTTCAGATCGTTCTGGTTATGAGCGAGGTCCAGCTTGGGGAAACAGGTCTCGTCCCGATACCTCACCGTCCACCAAGCATTTCGATGAAGCGACGCCGTTTTTAGCTCACAGTGCTCAAATCGGTAGGAACTTTGATGAGGACGAGCGCAAGCCGTTGGATGCTGCTGTCTCAGCTCCGCCGCGAAGAACCTACGGTGGCGATGACGGCACCCTTCAGCTTCAAGGGGCTTCGAGGTTCGCCGCTGCTGCTCGCAGCGGTTTAGGGGGAACGGGTGCTTGGTCTGCTCCTAATGCTGTTTCCAAGCTGGTTCATTCGAGCTCTCTTGACAAGGTGTCTTCTTCTTCTGCCACGTGGCACTCCTCGAAGACACTCCATCATCAGGCCCCACAGCGTGTTGAGGGGCATTGTGATGGAGTGCTGGCTAGGCATGCTGAAAGGGGTTTGGCTATTGTTGATGGAGGAAGGAATGAGTTTGTGGATTCCAAAAATTCTGATGGGGTTCAGGTGCCTGCAACCTTTGGCAAACTTGGTGGCGGTGCCGAGTTGCAGCGCCCCATGCCTTCTGAACCGACTGAGCGACCTAAGCTGAAGTTGCTTCCTAGAACAAAGGCATTGGAAAGTTCAGAACCTGCTGTTCAGGATTATGTACAGGTCTTTTATTCACATGGTCAATTTGGTTGATTCTTATTGGTTTTGTCATGAATTGTTGTATTTGATTCTGGTCTTGTTGAAACTCGTAATCAGGTGCATGGCCAAGCCAATTCTGTGAAGTCTGTCTCTGATGGAACTGGGAACGGTAAGGAGGCAGGGCATCGCCCAAAGCTGAATTTGAAGCCTCGGTTGCAGCCCCCTGAGCAGTTGGAAGAAAAAACTGAAAGAGACAGGTTAGTTGCAAGGTTGTGTGATTGAGTTCGGAAATGCTTAACTGTGTTATGCATACTGTTATGTTTCACCCTGGGTATGTGCAAAATTGTTGTCTGTGAAATGTTGCTAGCTTGTTTAGGAACCAGTTTTATCCTGTGCCCACTTTTAATTGAGTGAGCACTGAGGAGCTGCCAGTTTTAGGTTTTGTATTTGTCTATAGCAAAGTGACTTAACTATCTTCAAGACTCATTTACTTTGAGGTTCCAAAAAAGTGTGTTAACGGCTAACCTCCTCATGTAGGACAAGGTTAGCCTACTCATGCTTGTGCAAGAGTAAGAGGCATTTGATAATCGGGATTCGGGATAATCAGTCTTACAACATGGCTTTTAAACTCGGACAGTTATAAACACAACTCTTGCTATATTGACTTGTCTGACATACATTATTTATTTTGGCTTCGGGTATGTGAGAGGCACATTCAATCTCTAAAAATTGTACACTAGCTTACCCAAAAACTTACAAAAGTGGTGCAAGAGCACAACGCCAATGCTTTGGTATTATTTGCTATAAAAAAAATTCTCTAAAATTGAGAAACAATAGTGGGATGCTAAGTTACCCTTAAAAGTTGTACTGTTAGTGAATTTTCTAGAGAGTTGGTGACTTCTCATACTAGTCATTGTGTGACTAACTAGCATTTGCTTGACTTGTTATAATTCATGGTTATCAGAATCTTACGATTCACAATTTGAACCTCACGATTCGATTCAATTTGGCATGCTAACAATTCGTATCATGCACTGAATCATAGATGACTTTGAATCTTACAGTACATGTACCGATTCAGTGTGATGTGAAATGATTCAATGATTCGTTACTTTCTTTTTACATTTTTTCACCCATTCTCATTGGGAAAATTAAAGAGTGAAATAAACTTAAATTGTTAAATGAAATAAACAAAAGAGGTGTAACCAAATACACCATTTAAAACTATTTCATTGCTTAATTTTTATTCTTTTGAAATACATACATTCGCTACCTCACTCAGTTTATTAGTTAAACAATTAGCTATTTGACTATAAAATGTTGATATACGGTTTTTTTTTTTTTTTTTTCCATGTTTTTTTACATTAAAAATACATGTATACTATATCTAATTATTGATAATGAATATTACAATTCACAATACAGTTTGATTCACGATTCGGAAAATAAGCTCTCCGATTCACGATTCGAATCTCGATTTGATAAGTGTAATTTATGTTCGATGTGCTTGTGTCATATGAGGAATGCTTTTTCACTTGCTGTTGTGAATCTTTGTCATGGATATGTACATATATCTTCTTTTAAGGGTCTAACTATTTTTAGGTTGTTCATCCAGTGCTAAGTGGTACTTGTGATATTTTGGGAGTAAAACACAACTAATACTTGAAGGGTTCTTACTTCTTACTTGTGATTCAGGAATGCTTTATTTGGTGGTGCCCGCCCACGAGAACTAGTAAGTTGTTTCATTTTATTTATATCCTGAATGCCAGTTAAAGTTTATATAGTATTGGGGGCAGGATAGTAGTTTCACGAATGTTCACTACTCCACCCTTTTAAAATGTTTATTTCTCTCATTTGGGTAGAGTTTGTGTGTCATCTGGTGCCAACCACAGCAGCAGACATTTTCCCCCTCTCCATCATGTTTTTAGCAGATAATGTTGCTGACCTTTTCCTCAGGTTTTGAAGGAGCGAGGGGTCGATGATGTTGCGATCAATAATTTGGATGTTGTTGAGCATTCAAATAGGTATTGACTCGTCTTCTTTCTGTGTGTCATTCCAGCTGTCTTCAATGTTTATCAAATTTTAAATCAGCCATTGCTAATAAAGTATTTGTTGTTCAAAGGATTGAACATACTACTGCAAGGGCCGAGAAACTTCCCGACCATTCACATCAGGCTCGTTACAGTGAGAAAAATGAGGGTGCTCCTAATGATCGATGGACTGGCAAAAAACTTGAAAGGAAAGAGAAAAGGGTAGATGCTGAGAGAGTTAATGCACAGGGAAGGAATTGGCGCAGTGATAACCAGACAAACATGCAAGGGACAGACAGGAAGCAGGGCTCTGAGAGGCAACCTTCACCGGAGACATGGCGTAAGCCAGCTGAGCAGCCGATATCAGCTGCTGGTGCTGTTCATACGAGTCACGGTAAAGCAGCTTCGGCAGTCGAACTTGCACGAGCATTCTCGAGATCTGGATCAGATCCAAAAGCAGATGATAGGTCTTCCGGTGAAAGGGGTGCGAACACTAACCGGACACAAGTGCCATTTTCGCGGCTTGTTGGTCCTACTACTCCTTCTTCCCCGAGAGCTCACATCAATGGTTACTAAGTATTATCGAAGTTTGGTGGAACAAAGAGATCTATTTTTGTTGGAGACAACCACTCCATACTTGCAAACTCTGGAATTTCAGAGGCTTTAATGATTTTCTCATCATACATGAGTGAGAATGAAATTGGTTGCGAGTTGCAGGGGCATAGTAGTTAGTAAGTACAATGACCTTTTTTTATTTTCTTTTCTATCATTTGTTCCCCCAAGAAACTATCATTGTTCCTTTGTCTTTATGGACGAGGATGAGGAGGAGAAAGTAATGAGGCCTTGATTCGTATCATGAATTTGATAAAAAATTGTTCATTTTAGTTTCTCTTTTTTCTGTTTTACTTTGTCTTTAGTTTTCTTAATTAATTTGTATCGTGTCCTGAGGCCATTTGTAAAAATAGTTTTTATAGAGATTGACGCTGGAGACTTGTCTTTATTGTTTCATTGTGTCCGTCCTTTCAATCCATGACAAGAACTAAACACTACCCATAAGTTGGGAGATGTTAATGCTAGATTATAGGGTCATTTTGAGCATGAGCATATGGATATACTTTTGGCTCAATGTAGAGCTAATTAATTGACTCAATCTTGTAATCCCTAACAACATAGGGGTAATTAATTGACTCGATCTTGTAATCCCAAGCTGTATTGCTGGGAATCAAATCCCAAAAATCAAGTAGCCGCTGATGGAAGTTTCATTCTAATCATAATCCTGTGATTGTGGGGAAAGATCCTAAATTTTGTCTTAACCAATTTCTTCTTGGAATGGAGCCTAATAGTTAATATAAAAAGTGGGCACCTAGCCCCATCTCATGTACTGCACTTTTACTCCATCGGAAATTATTGTTCACTTCATTATCATAGTCCTTGCAGGTATTTCATTAGAATGGAGCGTCACATTCACATATTTACGTGACCGTCATCTCGGAGGTACTCGATTATAGGTAATTCTCGTAACGGGACATAGCCTTGTTAATAATGTATTGGTATTTTTAAGTAAAATCTTACAGTGTTTGATATCTTTTTTCGTGTGAGCTTAATCCACATTCCGACATTAACTTTATCCCAGTCATAAACAAAAACAAAAGCATGCAAATTATTACCTTTGTCCTTGACCATTAAGCATTAGTTCATTTTACCAAAGTAGCGAGCCAAGTCAATGTTAGTTTGTCACCAATGCGGACAGTGGAGTTTGATGTTGAAATTCATTTTCACACAAAATCAAATGTGTTGATTTTCACATTCCTTTAGTGTGTCCTGTGGGATCCATAGCCACTGAAATGCTCAAGCAATATTACAACAAAAATTGGCGGCATGAGTAACGGAAAAAAAGGAAGTGACTGGCTTAATGAGTCAAACTAATTACATTGATCACTTCGAATTAGTATGAATTATTACTATAATTAAAATTACCATGAGCAATGCGCATGGTCAGAGTTTTGTGTTGTGTGTTTCTAGCCTTGGGTCCCCAAAATGTCACCTTTTATCATTTTTTAATTAGGTGGCGAAAAATTAATTAGTTCAAATTTTAAGCAACTTCTGTAGATGTGTACATGTTTTATTAACGAAAAGTATCAATTAGGCCAATTGAACTATTTAGATACATATACAGTGTTCATATAATTTTGCGGTTACAACCATGCTCCATTTGTAAGGGTTGACTATACATATATAATGTTCATATATGATGTGCTTACGCATAATTATTACTTAATTAATATGCCTTGTTCATGCAATGAAAGCACTAAATTGGACTGTAGTTTCAAAATAGAATTGAAAATTTTGAAAGTTTAATTAATATATGGAAAATTATTGTGTTAACAACATGTTTGAAGCAAGTCTATTTTTCTTCCTAGACGTTACCAACATTTTCCTTTATTTACTTTTCCTCCAAACGACAATTCCAAGCACTAAAAATAACAAAAGAGAACACACAAATATACCTTATTGTTCCCTCTACTGTCTTTTTCATAAGTAACTGTCTCCTCAGTTGACTAAGCCAAAAAAAAAAAAAAAACCATGTTTTCTAGTTTCTACTATCCACTAACATCATTATTCTTCTCTTTCCCTTGTAACTGATGATCCTTTTACATACATGTTCCCACCAACTTTCCCTTTTCTGATTATTATTAGTCTTTCATCATTTTATAGACCATTCTTATTTTCATGCTTCTTAATTTGACATAAGTACTTTAGTTTTGGAAGCATGGGAGCTTGCTGTGATCTTGAAGTGGATATCAATGGCGAAGGAACTTTCATGATAAACAAGGTGTCACTCTCTTTTCTTTTTTATTCTTTCTTTCTTTCAGTACCGAAGCTTTTGGTGATTAGCATGCCCTTGTTCTTTTGCTCCCACCAACATAATTGGAAGTGGACTCTTATCATTACAATAAATCATATAAAAAAAAGTATGGCAGTCATGTAGACGTGCTTGCAAATACTCTTCATGTCATTATGGATTCCACTAAGTGTGTTACCCAAAAAACCTTCTTTCAAACACGACCCCCATGATTTATTATCTCAAAGTGTGTCTTCTTGTGTCAGCAAACTCATTCACTTGTGGCATTTCTGCTAACTAATTCCATGATTGGTTAGGTTGGTAGACTAGTGCCTTCTAATTATATTTTGATGTATGTATGATGTATATTATTCTCTTCTTTGCTGTGGTAAAAATTGGATCTGTTTTTTGTCGCTTTCACACTCATGGTCTTTCCTTTCTTTGGCAAAGAAGCTAATTAGGGTATGTTTGTTTTTTTTTTTTTAAGGAAAATGATCGAGTTTTCACTAGTTTCTTTACAAAATCCCGTAAATGAAAAAATGAGAACAGAAACCAAATAGAAAATAATTAGTTCAATACTTCTCCATGCTATCTAACTTTGATAAATACTTATTGTGCAGAATATTCTTTCATCTTTCTCCCGGAAATTTAGCAGTTTGTTTGGTGACTTTGTGGACACGAATGTGTGCCTCAAAGTTATATTCAATGACTTTCCCGGTGGAGCACATGCCTTTGAGCTCATAGTAAGGCTTTGCTACAGTGGCAGCAAGATGGAGATATCTCCATCCACCTTGTCCCTGCTATGTTCTGCTTCTCATTTCTTGGATATGGAACTTGATGATGCCATTGATGAGGCACCAACCATGAAGCCTCACATTGAGAAATTCCTTGAAGGGATTCGGTTCTGGACTTGGTGTGAGCTCATAGAAGCATTGAAACAATGCCAAGGCTTGTTCTGTTCCAAGAGTTATCTGGCAATTGTGGACAGGATTGTGGATCAATTGATGGAACGAATTGTTTTGCCGAGTTTCGCAAGCCCTTATACATGTTCTTCTAATAGATCCAGCTTTCAATTTTCATGTGATAGTGTTAGTAGCTTTAACAATAGCTGGAGGATTAATAACTCCTCTGGTGGTGCTACATGGTGGTTTGAAGATCTTATGTCCTTGAAGGTTGATTTGATGGACAAGGTTATGAGGACGATGATATCTCGCGATTTCGATCATGGCTTAGTCTCCAAGTTTCTGTTCTGCTACCACAAATCAGCTTGTCTTGGTAGTGCTGCAGCACAAGCTGAGAAGATTGAGACAACAAAGGCTGTGATAGATCTTCTCTCGTTGCTCGATTTGAGGTTGATTTCTTGCAAGGATTTGTTCGATCTTAACCGGATCGCTTTTGGCTTGAAAATGAGCAGAGAAAAGATAGAAGGCCTAATAGGTCCTCTGCTTGATCAAGCAACAATTGATTACCTACTTCTTCCATCTCCACATGGGGTGAATCTTGCATATGATGTTCATTTTGTCCTAAGGCTCATTCATGTATTTTTCCAAGGAGCAAGTTTCGAGTTAACTTCGAACCGGCTTAAGAGAGTCGCGAGGATGATGGATTTGTTCCTTGTGGAAGTTGCTCCGGATCCACATCTCAAGCCTTCAGAGTTTGAAGCATTGATTAGAGTGCTCCCAGATACTGCAAGGGAATCTCATGATCACTTGTACCTAGCCATGGACATGTATCTAAAGGTAAGCTATCACTTTGCATTGGTTCAATGACTCTACTATAGTATGCAAGACTGCAATACTTGTTTTGACATCTCATTGAAAACAACCTGAGAGATTTTTTATACTCTAAGAGCAAAAAATATTATCTAATATTATGTGAGAAATTCGATGGAACAGAACAAGGGAGAGCTTAACTCTTGGAGCATGTAAGAATTTTTTTAACAACATGCTTTACTTTTCACTGGAGTAAACCTTTAAATTCGTCCCCCCAACGTTGACAATATTAGTCAAGTTCGTTCCTGAGTTTTGAAAAATAACAAATCCATCCCCAAGTTGACATCCATACATCAAGTTCGTCCCCAATGTTGGGATCTCGTCCATCAAATTTGTCCATGGATCCTTGACGTTAGGGACAAATTTGATGTACAAATGTCAACTGTGGGGACGAATTCACTATTTTACAAAACTCGGGGATGAACTTGGACAAATTTGAAGGTTTAGTCCTCTTCACCATGAACTAATGCTTGAAAACGAGTACTTTAAAAGCTTGAAGCTTCTAACTGTTCATTGATTCTACTATAGATCTTCCCAAGTTTTTACTGTTATGGAATTCATTTTCATATTTAAGGGTTTTGCCTTACTGATGTAGATCCATAGGTTCATGCAGGATTAGGTGAAAATGAAAAAATGAGTATATGTTCTACACTCAACCAAGAAAAGCTATCAGCTGAACTCTTGAGAAATCTTACTCGAAACTTGGTGTTTCCTTCAGAGACAAAACCCAGAGCTCATGTCACCAAACATAGCAGAATGAAATGCTTGCTCCAGGAAAATGATCATTTGAAGAGCTTCTTTGACTCCATGTTTGGTAAGAGCTTCAAGAACATTGAAGTGAAAGAGGATGGTGAAGAGCTTAAGAAGTTGTTGCCAAATGAAGTTGAGAAACTTAGAGGAGATTTGAATGAAATGCAGAGTGGAAACCAATTGGCAAGTGTAAAGAAGATAGGGATTCATATGCCAAAACTGTGTTCATGAAGATAATTAGTTTTGAGGTTTCTTAAACATGGAATTTTTGTGTTATTTTTGTGAAAGCTATCCTCGATGATGATTAATTAGCCCTCTAGTATTAAAAGGAGTTAAAGTAATGCAATTCATGTATAGATAGATACATATATCTATGTAACAGTTTTGCAATATGATTTCATATAAAGAGAAATTTGACTTTTGTTTTGGTTCTTGTGCATAAATGAAGTGTTGTGTTAACCTACAAAAGGCTCATGCATGGGCCTCAGCATCATCACCTCTTGTAGGGTTTAGACAAAAAGTACTTTTTGCCAATTACTTTTTACTCTTTGAAGTTTGAACCAATCCAAAAATGTAAATTTCTTTATTTATATACAAAGAATAACAAAGTATTGGGTTATTATAAAAACTTAATGGGATTATCCGAGAACATGTTGATGTCTATGTTCTTTTCATAGATATACTTATTTCGTTCATGACATGACATCTAAATACCCTAATTAAACTTAAATAATTAATTGATCTACATGCTCATTAGTATAATTATTAATTATCTCGTAATTTTATATTATATCCATGGATTTCATCAATAAAGTGAAACTATTTTATTAGCATGGAATTAAAAATAAATAAAACACTCAAGCAATATATATATTCAATTTGAAATTTAAATAAATGAAAATGTAGTTAACAAAACCAAAAAATATAAATAAGAAAGACAGAGGCAAAAGCGACGTCGTAGTAGCATAGCATTCCCCGTCGGGATCGTTCGGACAGTAACCGGAGTGGCACTCACTCACCAGAATCGCATTTCTTCGCTACCGTCTCACTCTACGATAAAGCGATTTTCTTTGCTGGTTTTTGATTTCTGAGTTTCGATTTGAAGCTCAATTAATATTAAGATCAGCAACATGTTGGAGAAGATCAGGTTGCCGCCAAAGCCTGCACTCCGAGGGAGCAATTGGGCGCCTGATGCCTCTCACTGCCAGGGTTGTTCCTCTCAGTTCACCTTCCTCAATCGCAAGGTTTCCCCCTCAATTTTTGTTTTGGGGTTCCGATTTTTCCTTTTCAAGTTACTAATAATCCAATTCGTTACCTTTTTTTTACCTTTTTGGGTAAATGTAGAAACTTTTCGCAATTAGAGGAAAAAACCCCATTATTTTCTTTTCATCTATGCAATGTTTTGATTTTTTAGGGTGCTTCTGAAAATCCCAATGCCGTTCAGTTCGTAATTCGGACTTATTTATAGTTGCGAAAGTTTGAAAATTTGTCAGTGATATGTTATGCCTTGGATATGCTAATTGTTTTTCTGCTTCAGAGCGTTCTGAGTTTATGTTATGGGTATTTCTAATTCTTAGATTCGTTTTGTATGTTGGGATGATTCAGTTCATGAAGTTTATTTATACTCATTTAATCATGAATTGTAAGTTGAAAAAGAAAAAAGTTGTCATTAATGTGCTGGGGATTTGGTGGATATGCTAAATTGATTTTCTTTATCGGATCGGTTAATTGCATGTAATTGTGATAATTATAAGAGATAATGCATGCTGGTGAAGTTGAAGTAGGTTGCTGCTGAAGCTGAACACTAGCAGATGATCTTCCATGTTTGCTTGTTAGGTTCTGATTGGACTCAAAAGTCTCAATCTCTATTCTATTTGTCCAAAATTAATTTTGGTAAGGTTATTGTATCTATGTTTCAGCATCACTGTATAAGATGTGGTGGGTTGTTTTGCGGTACTTGTACCCAGCATAGAATGATTTTACGTGTACTAGGTGATTCACCTGTGCGTATTTGTGAGCCTTGTAAGAAGCTAGAAGAGGCCGAAAAGTTTGAGCTTCGACAGGGACGCAGAACTGGGAGAGGTAATTTCTGTTTTCTGGTAATTTCTGTTTTCTATGGTTTTGAGGCTGCGCCTTTTGCATCAGAGCACCACTATAGTTTTCGGTTTGCTTGCTTTATTACTGCGCATGTTTCATATTTTTTATTGCTCATTTAAATTTTTCCAGCAAGCGTGAAATCAACACCTAGATATGAAGATGAAGTTCTGAGCCAGATTCTTGGGAATGATGGTGACAAACATTTTTCATCAGGGAAGCTGTCAACTAATGACGCAGGCCTCAGTGGTCAAAGGTCAGTTGGCAGTGCATCTTCTTCAAGTATTGGATATGCCAATTATGATGATGAGGACATACAAAAAGTTATCTCAAGTGATAATTTGGGGACTGATATGGGATCCACCACCACTACTCCTAAAGAATTACGTCAGCAAGCTTTGGAGGAAAAAAAGAAGTATAAAGTTCTGAAAGGAGATGGGAAATCTGAGGAGGCCTTGAGAGCTTTCAAAAGAGGGAAGGAGCTTGAGAGGCAGGCTGATGCTTTGGAAGTTCAATTAAGAAAGGCTCGTAAGAGGAATTTTACTTCTGGAAATGATTCTGATATGCTGAACATAGGTAATCCTGTAGAATCTGGCAGAAAAACCAAGTCACTTTCTCATATGGGTATAGAAAAGGATGATATTGCTTCTGAACTTAGAGAGCTGGGGTGGTCTGATATGGATCTGCATGATGAAGATAAAAAGTCAAGAAATTTGAGTTTGGAGGGTGAACTCTCATCTATTATTGGAGAGAATTCTTCAAAGACTGGGGAAGAAAAGTGCAGAAGAGCTGACAAGACTGAGGTTATTGTTCTGAAGAAAAAGGCTCTAATGTTGAAGCGTGAGGGAAAGCTTGCGGAAGCCAAGGAGGAATTAAAAAGAGCAAAACTCTTAGAAAAGCAACTGGAAGAGCAGGAACTCCTTGCTGAAGCTGAAGACTCTGATGATGAGCTGTCAGCTCTAATTCGTGGCATGGATGATGATAAAGAAGAAGTTTTGGATCTGCATGAACATAACCATGGTTTAGAGTTTGATCATTTTTTGGGCATTTCTGATGATCTTGACAGTAATTTTAAAGTGACTGATGAGGATATGATGGACCCCCAACTGGCTGCTGCTTTGGAATCTTTAGGTTGGACTGAACCTGAAAATAAACCTTCCAAGTCTCAACCCTTTGACAAAGAAGCTTTGCTTAGTGACGTTCAATCTTTGAAAAGAGAGGCCCTTAACCAAAAGCGGGCTGGTAATGCTGCAGAAGCAATGGCATTCTTGAAAAAGGCAAAGTTATTAGAACGTGACTTGAACATCTCTGGCCCTGAAGAGAATAATAATATGGTACAAAAATCCACTGTCACTGGGAAAAATGTGAGTTCTATAATTGCAGGTAATGTATCAGATTCCATTCAATTGGATGAGAGAAATACTAAATCTGATGCTGCTGATGCTTCCATATTGGCACCAAAAAGTCGGTTGACAATTCAGAGAGAGCTTTTGAGTTTGAAAAGGAAGGCTCTTTCATTGAGAAGGGAAGGGAAACTGAATGAGGCAGAAGAAGAATTGCGTAAGGGTGCAGCTCTTGAGCATCAGCTGATGGAGATGGATAAGGCTCCAAATCTTGAAGCATCACAAAGGAATATCAATGATAATGTCCGATGTACACCACTTAAGCATTCTGATATTCATAGAGATCTGCCACTTGATCAAGGAGGTGAAGATGATGTAACAGATAAAGATATGTCTGATCCATCATATCTTTCACTCCTAACGGACTTGGGTTGGAATGATGAAAGTAACGAGATTTCTAATTCTCCAAGAAAGCCTTTGAAGAAAGACGGTGATCACTTTGTGCCAATCAATGATGCTTCTCTAAGTCAGCATTCTAAAAATATTTTTGTTGTAGCACCTAGAAAAAGTAAATTTGAAATTCAGAGGGAGCTCTTGGGCTTAAAGAGAAAGTCTCTTGCTCTCAGGCGTGAAGGGAAAACAGAGGAAGCAGAAGAAGTGCTAAAAAGGGCAATAGAGTTAGAAGTCAATATGACAGAGATTGAAGCTCCCAAGAAAGTACAGGTTGAAGCTACGAAGATGGAAGACAAAATCTTCAACCCTATAGTTGAAACTGCATTCGAAGAAGGAAGTGATGAGGTAGTTTCAGAAGAGGATATGCATGATCCATCATTGAATTCAATGCTTATCGATCTAGGATGGAATGATGAAGAACTTGAATCTGTGACAAAGAAAGAGGCTGTTAAGGAAGCTAGTAGTAGGTTTACTCATACCGCAGACCTATCTAGTCTTGGTTCTTCTTCTGGCATTCCTATCACAGCTTTAAGGAGCAAGGGAGATATTCAGAGAGAGTTATTAGTATTGAAAAGGAAGGCTCTTTCTCTTCGGCACAAGGGGGAAATAGAAGAGGCTGAGGAAGTTTTAAGAATGGCAGAGAGTTTGGAAGCCCAAATGGAAGATTTTGGGGCCCAGAACAAGGAATCTATAATCAATGTTTCCAAGGATGAAAAACTTGTTTTGTCTGAATCATCTGATTTGCATGACAGACCAAAGGATCAGGAAGTTGCTATGGAATTGGATAAAGGTTCAACTTCATCTATGGTCAGTTCAAGTAATAATGTTGCCGAATCATTAATAGGTTTAGAAAGAATAAGCAATGAAACAAGTAATCATCCATTCTTAAGGAAAACAGATAATTTAATTCCTGGAAGCTCTCACTCCGCAGATGAATATCATCTATCTGTAGATGCTTCAAGTGAAAGTCCTGCAAAAAAGATTAAAGCAGCTGAAACTATTGGCTGTAGCTCATCATCTAGCCACTCCGTGTATACACTAGATTTACCTACCGGTGATACTCAAAAACAAAAAGAATACAACCTTGATTCAGCAAATTCATCTCAAGCAAGTTCTTCTCTTAGTTTGGACTCCTCAATGTCTCTCAGCCAAGACCAGCGATTCAAAGAAAATGTTGCGACTCAAAAAATAAGAGAGTCAACTGAAGCAGATGATAAGCCAAGCATAAGAGAGCCACATGTTGTTAATGATCATGCTTCTCTGATTTTGGATCATAAAAGGAAGGCACTTGCTTTGAAAAGAGAAGGGAAAATAGCAGAAGCAAGGGAAGAGCTCCGACGAGCCAAGCTGCTGGGAAAGAGCTTGGAGGATGGCAGTATGCACCCAGACAATGTTTCCACCAATATTCCTTCTGAAAAATCTCATGTTGTACAGAAACAGGATTCATCGAATGTTGCTACAAAACCATTGTCTGGTCGCGATCGATTCAAGTTACAACAGGAGTCTCTAGCGCACAAACGTCAAGCCCTAAAACTAAGGAGGGATGGCCGCATGGAGGAAGCAGAGGCCGAGTTTGAACGGGCAAAGGCACTTGAGACACAGCTGGAGGAATTGGCAGATCATGATTCTGGCAAACCCTCTGATGGAAAGTTGGATGGAGCCGATGACGTGACTGTTGAGGATTTTCTTGATCCTCAACTCTTGTCTGCTCTGAAAGCAGCTGGACTCGAAGATGTTGGTGTTGTGTCAACAGGCCAACAAAGACAAGAGCTTGTGAAACCCAATGTTGCTAGGACTGAAAACTCTGACCAAGAGAGAATTCAGCTAGAGGAAAGAATCAAAGCAGAAAAAACAAAAGCGGTTAACTTGAAGCGTTCAGGAAAACAAGCCGAGGCCTTAGACGCCCTTCGACGTGCCAAAATGCATGAAAAGAAGCTGAACTCATTAATTTCTGGGCGATTATGTTAAACTTAGGTTGCTCCTTCCATTAACATGCATGCTGTGTTCATAAATATTGGATAATATTGTTGTATGCACGCAGAGAAGTTGGACAATTTATTCTTACTATGCCCAAATTGCAATGACAATTTTGGTTTGATACAGATCAAGTAATTAGGACTGAGTATAATTTTCACCATCTTCCATAGTTCCTTTTGTTGAGTGGATTCAGGCAGTGGCTACGTCATTGTTCCTTTCGTGTGCAGGATTATGAGCACACACTGTTCTCTAATTCCTAATTATTAATCTCACTTTCAACTCAATGCTCTGAGATTGAAAGCATGAATATGCAAATTTATTGATTAATTAACCTTTATCGAACTTATAATTATTATAATATTCAAATATCATAAGAGTTAAATTATCATTCATTTATAGTATAATTTTTTTTATATGAATAACTTTTTAGATGGGATGAGAGATAATCAACCGTGTGAAAAAGTTTAATTAGAATTCAACTATAATCACAAAGTGAAGGTTTGGAGTGTTTACAATATCATTGAAGATATTATATTTGATTTAAATCAATTTTACTGCCGATATAAGTAGATACAAATATAGATAAGTAAAACAATTAATTATTAAACCGAATCTACCCTACAAGATGAGTTTTTTTACTCTTTTGCCCCTGTCAGATGAACAAATTACCAAAATACCCTCATATCTGAGGACATTGCAGGATTCTCAGGATGCTCTTTATCGTGCGTGGGGGGGAGGGAATCCATCAGTTTGGACTTTGAAGGGCCCAATCAGTTTGGACTCATGCGCGCGAACCCAACTCCCTTCTCAACTCTTTTTACCAAAACAATAACTACTAAAAATATATAAACACTTAAAAGGTTTGTGATCTAACCAATGTGAGACTAGAGCTTTTGAAATACATGTCTTTCCCTCATGTGGCCTCTTTCAACCTTTTATAAGGGGTTTAAAGTTATGCAGGAACCAACAATTTGATGATTAGAAATCTAAAATGAAGCTTTAATGATGTGAAGAGAATGAATAAACATCTACAATATGGTGGTGAATTATTTACTTGATATTTTAAATAGCATGTAGATTTGGCAATTGTTCTTTGTTATGCATTTTATATTTACATATGCTCCATGCTCCCTTATGCTGCAAATGACTTTTTCTAATGATTAACTATTTAAAGTTTCCTCATTTATTTTTTTGCGTAGATGGAAGACTTTTGGGTTTTTGTTCCGGATGAATGGGAGGCATCTGAGATGGATGCCACTTCATTTGCAGCAGCTGACTTAAAGAAATAACCGGAGGGTTTAACACGCCATTTATTTGGTATTTCCTAAACTATAAGGGTTCTATATGATAAGCATGCCATTGTGTGTTTGTATAAAGGATCAAATTCTTTTGGCTAAGAATTAAAGAGAACAAATTTAGTTGCCTTATTGCTTTAGTTGCATGACATGAACACACACACACACAAACACACAAAGTTGGCCAAAAAGCTTGACTTTGCTGTCAGATTTTCCGTGTGAGCAAATAGCATGTAGATTTGGACTTTATCTTGTCCATTCCTAAGTTGCCCACAAACACACTAAGTTGCCCGTTCCTCAATTTTTTTAATCTTGTCCTTCCTTGGTAGTTGTTCTTGCACATGTGCGGTCCATAGAGTATTTTACCCATGATGTGAGCTGTTTGCAAAATGTTTTCCCCATTCCCTATTTGTTTTTTTTTTTAATTCTTTTGATAAAGCTGAAAGTTACACTATTTATCTTATTATTACTTTTAACAATTTTTTTTCTGCATAACTTTGTGACAAATTGTTGGTTTTTGTATAACTTTAAACTCCCTAAAAAAGGTTGAAAGAGGCCACATAAGGGAAAGACATGTATTTCAAAAGCTTTAGTCTCCACATTGATTAAATCACAAACCTTTTAAGTGTTTATATACCTTTAGTAGTTGTTATTTTGGTAAAAAGAGTTGAGAAGGGAGTTGGGCTCGCGCGCATGAGTCTAAGTCAGTTGGGCCATTTGAAGTCCAAACTGATGAATTTTTCCGCGCAAGCGTCCTAATCTTTTTGTAAGATTATCTACCTGAATTTGCCAAACGCATTGGCGAGTGCTATTAATAATTAAAAAAATGGAAGCCATGTGGCTCACTATCAACCTTTCCAACCAATTACACAAGGAGATCCAGAACTTTTTCTAAGTATGTTGACTTGCGAATTAAAACCGCATATAAACGTGCCAAAAAATAAGAATCACATAAAGGTGGTACAGGACAATTTTTGGTAGATAACAGCTATATGACACGAGACCGAATCTACCCTACAAGATATTAAGCATATGGTGGAATTTATATTTCGTAATGCTGTCATCTCTCACTTGAAAAATAATTCTGCGTGTTCTTAAATCATATCTATTGTGGGTTAAAAGTATTATCAACCATAAAAATATTTTTAAAGCATTTATCAAAAAAATAATATTTTTGAAACATATATTAAGGTTAAAGTTTGATTTGATAATGTTATGACTCTTTAAAAGTTATTAATTTTTTTAGGCTCTTTAAAAACTACTCTTAAAAGGTTATAGTGGTATTGTTTAGTAAAATAATACAAAAACTATTCAATAAGCAAAAATCATAAAATCGATATTTGGTAAATATATCGTTAAGTAGTTCTTAAAATATAAAATAATCACAATGGATATAAATAGTAAAAGATCATATTTATTTTAATGTTTCATTAATTATTGAATGACGGGATTATAATTTTATTAAATTAAAGATTATTTGAATCTTTTTAAATTTTAGGGAGTTAAGACTAGTTTTAAAAAACTTATTTTAAAAGCTTTCAAAAGCACATCTAACTCCCAAAAATTAAGAATAAAAACTCTACAACTTTTTATTTACCAAATACAAAAGATTAATTTGTGTTTTAGGAGAGAGAGTATAAGCATCTTCCTAAACATGCAAGAATTTCTCGCGCGTCCGGAAATAGAGTTGAATAAATAACTGTCGGTTTCAACTGACTAAGAGCAGAGCACATTCAAAAGCTGCTGAGACATATGGCCCTCGCCACCTGCAATCACACCTCATCACGTTCTTTATTAATTACAAGAATAATAGGTAGCAGCGAGAAAAAGGAGTTATGCCTTTCAAACCCAAATCTGAATATAAACAAACGCATGACCTTTGCTCCCTGGGAAAGCCTAGTACACTCTTGATCATATTTTTATTCAATGCCAATCTTCATGTGATCCATTCGAAAAGAAATCTTTTATATATTCTTCCCGCAACAATTTGTTTGGATGGGAGGATTATTCTTGTTCAATATGATGAATTTCGTTTTATAATCACATTGTAAATAGGTTTTGGTAACCTATTATTAATATGCACTAAGCCGCATTAACTCACACAATACGCGGGCAAATAGAATTATTGAAATTAATATTTTGTTTGTTTAGAATTTTTTTATGAAATTTATTATTTAGAATGTTATTTAGACCAATACATAGAAATAATTTAATAAATGACACTTCAAAAACGTAAATTTATTAATGATGTCCAGGTTATTAAATTTACCGAAACGAATTTATACTTTCTTAAAATTTCACACCCTTACTATAGGGTTGCAAAAAGAACACCTAAGTTAAAAAAAACAATCACTACATACTATGGTATGGGGAGCCTTTTGTTGTGTGCTCTTCTCTGCTCTTGGTTTTGTAGTGAACCTGTTTGACGATCACATTTTCTTCTAATAGAGACGTAACAATTCTACGTTATAATTTATATTGCAAGATATTAATGTAAAAGAATAAGATCAAGAGAATTTAAAAGATCGACTCAATTCAACTTTCATATAAATTGAACTCCACATACAACTTTTTTTTCTTTCTAAAAAATAGTACAATGAAAAGTTGGTAAGAGATGAATGAAGCCTATTACTTGTCGTCTAGTGACATAATTACCTCGTGTGGTGATGGTATGCCATGAATTTTGTACTTTAGAAGAGATAAATGAAGACTTCTCTTAAATTTTCTAAATGAAATGGTCATTGTGAAAGCTTTTGATAAAAACATTTTCAAACATTTTTGTGTTCCCACTATCTCCGTATTTCTTTAGCCTAAAATGGTTACCAAATGATAATGTGCGAAAAACAGAAAATAACATGGCTTGACAAAGATAAATGATATGTATATTTATTTGGTGTGAGGGTTATCGTATCATGAATTGATTAAAATGTGACATAAAACTCATTTATGTAGTTAATTATTTAGCCCATTGAATATTCGTATTTATCTTCCCATAGTTTAGGACTCTTCCTTCCCACAAAAGTATCTGAACCCAACGTTTGGATCGTCTTAATCGAGTATCGGTGGAATGATAGTTATTTGATCACCTTGTAGGGTCTATAAGTGTTCCTAACAAGTGGAGGTGTGAAGTGACTCGAATACAAATGAAGAAAACGTGCGTGGCTTTTATTAACACGACTCAATACTCAACGGGAGCAGGGCTACTGTTGAGAGGAGCGAGAGTGTTACGAAGCTAGGCTAGTATACATCTAGTTATGAGAGGAATAGGGTGCTCCATTGTGTACCTATATATATATATATTCTGTCTCTGCAACTTGGGGGTCCATCAGCTGAAATAACAAGATTTCCTTCACTTTTCTCCTTCCAAATTTTCTCTGTGCCATCTTCCTTTGAATTCCCCTTCATATATGGCACTGCATTTAAAAGGGTGCTTTCCCTCCTGCAAACCTCCAAATGTTGCAACAAAAAGATTTGACCCTGTCAATGTCAAACTTGATTCTCAGCTCACCGCTAACAAATGGAACATTATTCAAGTAAACCACTCCATGGATTGGATAAGCTCTGTAGGCACTTATCACTCTTACTATACTAACTTTCTTTCGTTTATACTCCATTAGTCTCAAATTATTTGTTATTTTTAAACCCTATACTCTAAATTGTAAAATTTATTATTAAGTTTTTAAATATATTCATAATTTATTGAGTTCTTGAAAATAGTAATATTTTAATATTTTCTATCTTTTTCTTCATCATAGAGTAACTTAGTATAATTACTCTTTAAATCATTCTTAATTTTAGATTTCTTAATTCTCGCACATTCCACCAAAGTGACACAAATTGGGATAGATGAAGTAACATTTACTTCTTCTGTTCATTTTGATTTGTGAAATTATCACATTTGATTTTTAGATATATTATTGACTTAATACATTTGAATGCAAACTTTATCTAGATATATTAAGTCAAAAATGTATCTAAAAGTCAAATGTGACATATAAGAATGGACGGAGAAAGTATATATTTCTTGGACTAATAACTCGCTTCATTAGTTGCAGGATGATCATCTCAGTATTAATCACTCAGAGAAATTGATGGCGCTCAAGCATGTGCTCAGGAACACAAGTGAGAGTTCACTGCAAGGAATGTACATGATTGATGCAATGCAGCGTCTGAATATTGATTACCACTTCCAAGAGGACATTGACACTTTCTTACAGAGGCAATATGTGATTTTCAGCACTAATGGTGGTGGCTATCGCCATGATCTTCATCAGACTGCACTTTGCTTTCGTCTATTTAGACAACAAGGCCACCATGTCCCTGCAGGTAGCTTCTTTTTCTTTAATTTTTTAGGCTAAAAGGTCTTTCTTTTTAGAGGAGAAAAAAAAAAAGAAGAAACATGTTAGGTGAGTCACTCTTTTTCTTGCCTTAGGGTTAGAGTGTTGTCCCATTGAGTTTTCTCGAGAGATTTTAACGAGGCCTTATCAGCATGTGATGAGATGCTTTCTGTCCTACTACATTGTATTTATTTTTACTAGCGCTTACGGGGTTAGACATTCCAATGAGATTCAAAAGTTGAAGTATATGCTATGCACTTAACCATGACCTTTAAAAACGTGTAAATTGACCCCTAAAGTTTTATAATAGTGTAAATTAATCTTTAAATGATCATAGTACCCTCATATCCTCCACCTTCCTCTCCTTATCTTCTTCAAGAGCACAATGGTAGTTTGGTCATGAAATGGTCAATTTACACTGATATTGAATATTAAGGGTCGATTTGCATATGGCGAAAGTGCACATAGCGTGTATAGTTAAGGGGTAAATTGCTTCAAAGTTTGAAAATGAACACTCAATGATAGACTAAAAGGTTTCTTGACTTTCTTCAATGACAGAGGTGTTTGAAAAGTTCACAGACAAGGAAGGAAAGCTCAATAAAAAACTAGGTGCTAATATAAAGGGAATGATAGATTTATATGAAGCCTCACAGTTAAGCATAAAGGGGGAAGACATGCTTGATGAAGCAGGACAATTTAGTCGGCAGATCATGGAGGAAAGATTAATGGCTTGCCGTTATGATAATAATCATGAAGCAAAGTTTATGAGGAGTACTCTAGAGAACCCTTTCCACAAAAGCTTGCCAATGTTCACAGCCAGAGATTTCTTTAGAGATTCTCATCGTGCCATGAATGGATGGTTAGGCTCCTTGATAAAAGTTGCAAAGATGGATTTCACTTTGCTGCAACGCTTACACCAGCAGGAACTTGCTCAAATTTCTAAGTAAGATGGTTACCGTCACTTTTTTTAGATACATTTTTTTAAATTGATAATTGCATCTAGATACATTGATTTAATGATGTATCTAAAAATCAAAAGTGATTTATATAAATAGATAGAGGAAGTAACATTTAAAGATAAAAATGGGCTTAAGATCGATAACATACATGTACCACAAATTAGATGACAACTTATGTCCTTATAAGGGTGTCCAAAAAATGTGTCCAATTAACATTTGTTATTAATTTTACAGATGGTGGAGAGAACTTGGTTTAGCTAACGAGTTGAAGTTTGCTCGAAATCAACCACTTAAATGGTACTTTTGGTCCTTGGCATGCCTCTCTGATCCTAGTTTATCAGAAGAGAGGGTTGAGCTCACAAAACCAATCTCCCTCATCTATATAATTGATGACATCTTCGATGTATATGGTGCACTAGATGAATTAACTCTTTTCACTGAGGTTGTTTCTAGGTACAACATTAAGCCAAAGACTTGTTACATCTATTTTGAAATTTTTCTTAGATGACGAGTAAGAGTCATTGGTTTTTTGTTTAATGCAGATGGGATATTGCAGCTAGTGATCAGCTACCAGATTACATGAAGATATGTTTCAATGCTCTCTATGATCTCACCAATGAAATCAGCTTTAAGGTCTATCAGAAGCATGGGTGGGACCCTAAAGACTCTCTTCGAAAGATGGTAAAATTATTCAGTAAAAAAGAACATCAACACAACCAGATATATAAAAGAGTTTTGCACTGTCAATCAATCATAGATCATTTACTGATGTGATAATACATGATAACATGTATAACTATTTTAAACTAATAACGCATAAAAAAATTAATCTCCTTCTTTATTAACATAAAGTCTCTCATGCATGATTATCCACAATCACCTTTTTTTTTCTTTTTCAGTGGGAGAGTTTGTGCAAAGCATTCCTAGTAGAAGCACAATGGTTTTCTTCAGGGGAAACTCCAAGTGCTGAAGAGTACTTGAAGAATGGGATAATTAGCTCTGGTGTGCACATTGTGCTGGTTCACATTTTCTTTCTTTTGGGTCAAGGATTAACCAAGGAAAATGTTCATATCATAAACGAAATCCCAGGCATCATTTCTTCTTCTGCGACGATTCTTCGGCTTTGGGATGACTTGGGAAATGCGGAGGTATAGATTCATAGCATGTTCGGTTTTCAAAAAAGAACATCTAGAATTGAAATTTTTTTATTTATAGTAACTACTGTCAGAGTTAATTTTAAGTGTTCCAAAAAGATATTAAAATCATCCTATATCATTCTCACATGTTTACAAATTACTATTTTTATTGTGAGTGAAGGATGAGAATCAAGAAGGCAATGATGGGTCTTACATAAATTGTTACTTAATGGAACACCAAGACGTGTCCATGAAAAGAGCAAGAGAGGATGTTATGGGTTTGATAAGTGATGCATGGAAGAGGCTCAACCAAGAGTGCCTGTTTGAGAGCACATTCCCTACAGCATTCACTAAGGCATCTCTCAATCTTGCAAGGATGGTGCCCTTGATGTATAGTTATGACAATAAGCAATCCCTTCCTAGGCTTGAGGAACAAGTCAAGTCTTTCCTTTATGATAATGTTCTTCTCTAGCTAGTAGTATTTTGTAGTGTGTATGGATATATCCCTATGTCTTCTTGACTCGTTGAATAATTAGGGTAGGTTTGATTTCTATTTCGATCTCTTATTTTTAGTTTGTTTCTGTGTTTTTGAATGTGATGGAAAAAATAATGAAAACAAAAAAAGTTATGTTCTATACATGTAGTACAATTATGCACTAAGAATTCGACTTTCATATGATGCATTAAGGGGTTAAGACACACAGTGTCTTCATATATAGAAAACATTTAAATATGACTCGTTTTTAAAGTTTAAAAATGTATGATCTTTTATACCTGAAATCGGTACAATCAGTATCGATTTTAGTTTTTTTTAAAAATAAAATAAAATAAAATTTGCAGAAGCCTAAATGCCAATTTTAGAAAAAGTAAAAAAAAGTTTTCAAAAGACTAAAATAGGCATGCACAGTGCCGATTTCAAGGAGGGCGTGAATAGTACCTGAAATCAGTATTGATGGTACTAATTTCAGGTATAAACAATAAAAAATTTAAATTTTCTGCCCCAACCCTTCCACACTCAGCCTATAAATACCCTAATATCACACCTTCAGCTCCTTACTCTTCAAATCACAGGGCATTAACTTTTGATGGTTTATAACACAATTGTTGCTCAAAAAATTGGTTGAATACGAATTTTACAAACATATGAGCCGAAAAACTGAAATCGCCATAGTGTAAGGCGATTTCAGAATTTTCAAAAAAAAGAAAAAGAAAAAGAAAAAAGGGACTGAAATTGCCATCAAGTATGACGATTTCAAGTCATGTGAGTGCTAAAATCGCCACCCCCATGGCGATTTCAGTACATCACAGATTTTTTCTAAAATGGTACTGAAATTGCATATGCCTTGTGCCGATTTCAGTACCATCACCCATACAATTGTAAATCTTATATCATATGCATCTTACAGGGATTTGTTATATTTTAGGGAATATACTTGTAAAAACTCCACAAATCACGCCTTCAACCTCCATTACAACACTTCATATTTATTCTTCTCTCTACTCTTCTTCTCTATTTTTTTTCCTATAGTGTCCATATCTATTTTATATTTGTAAGGAAAAAAATGAATAGGGAAGGTATTGCCACTTTTATTTATTATAATGGTTTGGTAAAAAAATCTGATGTTGAAGGAGTTGAGTTTGTTAGTGATAATGATGTAGAGTTTGTTGTGATTTGGCCCTCTATGTCGTTCTTTGATTTGCATTGTGCAATTTGTTCTCATTTTAATAGGAGAGTCAAGAGAATCAGATATAAGGCTTCTCTGTCTTTCATTAATAGAGTTGTTAAATATTATCCTGTCACGATATCGAATGACCTTCAAGTGCAACAAATGTTTTATTTTTATGAGACTTATAAGACAAGTTTCAGTGGCATTGAATTGTTTGTCAACTTTGAGGAGGTTGTTCCTAATGTTGATAATGAATGTGGTCCAAGTTCAAATCTAGTGTATCAAGATAACGTTGCACCAACATTACTATCAGACGATGAGATGTTCGTAAAAGAATATGACGATGGCAGTTGGAGTGAGCATGAAAGTGATATGTCTGAAGACAATTGAACTGACGACGATTTAGGTACTGTTAATTATTAATTTTTTATGATAATAATTAATTTAAAATTAACATAGATGGAAAAGTATGCTTTACACTTGCCTTGTGCAGAGGATCTTGTGTATCATGAAAAAAAATCTCTATTAACTAATAAGAAATTGGGTAATAAAAATTATCTGTTATTTTTTATTTAATTATCCGCATCATTGGAATCAAGTATTAATTAATGTGTTTATGAAAATAATTAATTTAGATTTATATTTTTATAATTAATTATAGATTTATAATAGTATAATTAATGTAAAATTAACAGAGATGAAAAATATGCTCTACCCTCATCTCGTGTAAAGGATCTTGTGTATAAAAAAATATTTGTCAACTAATAAAAAGCTAGGTAATAAAAATTATCTGTTACTTTTTATTTAAGTATCCACATCACTGGAGTCAAGTCTTAATTAATGTGTTTATGAAAATAATTAATTTTAGATTTATAATTCTATAATTAATTTTAGCTTTATAATTCAGGAAAAAAAATCTCTGTTGCTATTTGTAAGAGTTATTTTAAGATGTTATTAAATTTACTTGGTTATGAAAGTTATTCTATAATTAAATTTTGTGATTGTGGATATTAAAAATTACAGATAATAAAGATGATGAACAATCGCATGGTCAATCACCTTTCCTACACACCTTTGATGGTGACGGTATGCATGCAACGAATTTTGGAGACATGGGAAATGATTATGGTGCAACATATGATCTCTACAAAGGGAGATTCTTCAATGATAAAGATACAGTCAAAGTAGCTGTTGCAAACCATTGCATGCATACCGAGGCATATTATAAAGTGAAGGAGTCAGAACCGATGACATACTACTGCAAATGCAAATACTTTGGCAATGAGTGTCAATGGCTTATTAGGGCAACACTGAAAAAGAACAACTACTTCTGGGAAGTTACTTAGTACAGTGGTCGGCACACTTGCGTTGCCTTAACACTTACCCGAGATCACTCCAAGCTGACTTTTGACCACATTGCTGGGACGATTTTGGCGCAGATATGGACAACACCAAAGATTCCAGTAAAAGCCATTTAGGCAAGTGGTATGGACCGCCACAGACACTGGCCTTCATACCGGAAGGCATGACTAGCAAAACTAAAAAGCAATTCCACAAGTGTACGACAATTAGGAAGATTCGTACAATGAGTTGTCGTATTGGTTGCTTGCATTGAAGCATTTTGATGATTCGTGCGCAGTTGAAATGGATACTGTCAATGCTTACAATGTCAATGGATCATTGCAGACAGGTGTTGAAATTTTTTTATGTGCATTTTGGAGTTTTGGGTCTTACATTAAGGCATTCAATTACTACAAACCAATGATCTAGGTTGATGGATTTATTGATGACATCCACAAAATACGATGATCAAAATATATTGCCCATTGCTTTTGCAATTGTTGATGGTGAAACAACAGATGCCTGCCACTTTTTCTTGATTGCAGTTTGAGAAGTGTTACCACAAGTTGCAGGAGGAATTGGGTTGATATCTGATCACCATGAGTCAATAAAGTCAGCAATACGGCGAATGGATGGTCATTAGACCTACCACCTCTATTGCATTAGACATCGTGCAAAATTTTGCCAGACATTTCAAGGTTAAGTACATGGAAAAGCTAGTCAAGGGTTTTGGTAAGTTACACTTGTGTGCGCTTTTAGTTGTACTTGCGAATTATGATTTACTGGTTTATTTCATATCAACTTCTTTATTGACAAATGACTAGGTTATTCGAGCACAATCGAGCAGTACAACTATTGATACGAGCAATTGTGCCAGCATAGTGAAGATTACACTGCTTGGATAGATGTTATTCCAAGAGAAAAGTGGATATGTGCATTCGATGGTGGACGTCATTGCTATCATATGGCAACACAACTTGGCTGATTTGATGAACTCTAAGTTTTTGGAGGCTCGCAATTTTTCCATTATGGTATTGGTTCAAGAGACGTATTTAAAGACGACTGCATTGTTTGTTGAGCGTGTAAGGAGTGCACATGCTCGGAGAAATGCGAGACATCAATTCTTTGATTATATCACAAAAATACTCAAAGAAATGATTCCAAAAGCCAAATCATTGCAGGCAATTATTGCATTATAGTATTTTACCGTAATGTTTGATACATACTTATTTAATGTCGAATACATTCACACTTATAGATGCAAGTGTTTAATTTTTCAAGAGTAAATAAATTGTCTCAATGTAAGAATTTATCGTCAGAAGGTTGATCTAAGGACAACGTACTGTGATTGTGATGCTTTTCAATGATATAAGTTCCCATGCGTTCATGTCATTGCATGTTGTAACAATGTCAATCTTGATTTGAGAGCTTACGTTAACAACGTCTACAGCATGGACAACCTCTGTAAGGCGTATGACGAAGAATTTGTAGTCGTCGGTCACAAATCAACGTGGTCACAATTTCAAGGTCCATTAATCATTCTAGACCCAAATTTAAAATGTAATAGACCAAGAAGGCCCAACTCAACTCGTTACCGCAACAAAACGAATTATACTGATGAACAATGACAAAGACGAAGATAGTGTATGTTAAGTGTCATATTTCAGCAAATTCAACCAGAAAATGACACTTGTTTGCGTAGGTTTTCATGAAATATCGGACTAAAACTCACATTTTTGTAGGATTTCTAAAATATTCTAAAGATGGATACAAGAATATCAAAAGGATAAAAGCAAGGAAAATCCCACAAAGAATGAAGCAGAGACCAAAGGGGGCAGAAGAACTAGAGAAAGACAAAGAAGTACCGCTCAACGGTACAACAAGTTCGCTCAGCGAATAACACTTGACCGCTCAGCTGAGGGCCCAAACCACTCAGCAAACCCTTGCTTCGTAGTGAAGAAACTCAGCCGCCATGACAACCTGTAGCCACCCTGACAGTTGCAGCTGCCATGACAGCCTGGCAGCCGCCATAATTGCCTGTAGCCACCCTGCCTTTGATATCGCTTAGCGCATAGAACAGGCCGCTCAGCGGCTCTGATAGATGACGTCAGAGTAGAGCCGCAACGCAGAAGATAGGACTTGCCGACGAAGAAATACCGCTCAGTGGACATCCCCAAGCCATTTGCAGCCGCCACATTTATGATGCCAGCCAAGTACGCCGCCACCAGCTGTCACCGCCAGGGAATCTATCATAAAACTAGCCACTCGCAGCTGCTGGACGCCAGAAAAGACTAAACCGCTCAGCAGTGGACCCTAGCCTCTGAGCGGACTTGGGAGATTTTGGCTTATAAATAGGAGGTCGAGGCTCCCACTTAAGGCATCTATTCCATATTTCAGAAATCACTATTCTCTCATTTTGTTTGTACTTCAAATCTTAGTTTAGTTTAGCAACAAAGAGGATGCCAATGAAGGAGCCAAGAGTGATCAAGGAAGCACGGCGATCGTTGTCATGACAACGCGAGAATGTGTCATGGTAAGCGTCCATATCCTTGCCTTTTAGATTCTCTCTTGTAAGATGGGTTTCTAATCCTCTTGTTGTTGGGTTTTGATGAATATTGTAGTATGATTGTATCCATATAATACGAATTTATCACTTTCTATGATTTGCTTGAATCGATTTTATGCTTAATGCTTGTTTTAGCTTAGCTACCTAAAGCATGATTTCAAACTGCATTGTTGCGCGTGGAACCGGCATCATAAAGTTGGAACTAAATCAATTCATCTGATAAAGCCTAATTGCTAGAGATAGAATTAGGGTTATTAGTCATTTTAATATCTGAAATAACGTTGATTTACTTTGTTAAGTTTGTGCAAGAAATTGACAGCATAATAAAGGAAACCTAATGATCTTTTCATGCTCGAAAGAGATGAACAAGTTAAGAATTGGTGGCGAGGAATTAAAGAAATGATAATTCTGTTGTATTAAGTAAATGGATACATGAAACTATAATAAGATTCAATTCCCAACAAGCTTCCTGATCTACCTCTGATTTGTTGCCTATTTATCTTTTAAGTTGTTTATTTACTTATCTAAATATCAATCAAATTACCAATCCTTCACTTTATCGTTTAATTAACAAACTCAAGAACTGTATTTATGCAACTCTCTGTGGATATGACTATACCTGACTATACTGCAATTGGATCCCTTGAGGATCTGAAAGCTGTAAAGAAGGATATATATAAAACAACGAGAGTGATAAAAAAAGCTTTCAACAGTGTACTATTTGTCGGAGTTTGGGTCACATTAGTACTCAATGTCCTCACATTGGTGCGGAGCCGAGTGGTTGATGTAGCCTTGTTGAATTCATGTAACTATGGTTGATTATTTAATAAACATAGGTCAATATTTGGGTGCAAAATAACATGGGTGAAAAATTATTATAAATAACATAATAATTGTTTAATATATCACATTACATTAAAAATAACATAGATGAAAAAAAAATTAGCAAAAAATAAACACTAGTTATTGACATCGGCATTTGCATCGGTATCTGTGGGAGCGCGAGACAACATATATTTGTTAGGGGCCTTTATCGTCCCACGATCTTGAAGTTCATATCGCGGAACAGAAAGGGTAGGCATGTCATCTTTTCCAGTTGTCAGACTTGTACCTCTGTATTGGTTCTACGGCCCAATATTGCCCGCCACCCTCTTTGCACAGGCCTCACCATATTTGTGATTAATTTTCCGCTTCCTCCCCTACTAGATGACGACAATGTGGTCCTTGAGATCATTAGCTCGTTTGACGGATAGTGTACTATATCCACCTCCTCTTCTAGTTGCTCGTTTTGATCAAATGGCAATGTAGAAGTTGAGGGCTCAACATAACCTCTACGATCATCAGTAGATCTCCTCGGGGGTCGAAGATGTGGCTCAACAGATCTTAAAGAAGATCCTACATGAAAATACCTCCTATCAGATGTCTGTGGCTTGCTGCATCCTACCCAATCATCAAAAGATCCTACACCAGCGCGAGAAGATGATCTGACCTTGAATGAACTCCTGTATGGAGTCACTTCAACTTGAGGAGGTTTGTAATGAGGACGATGAGACAACGAGGGCCCAAGGGAGAACACTGCAAAGTTTTCATCAATTTGTTGTAGTTGTTGCTCCAATGCCAAAAAAGACATATCACCATATTGTTCATCTAACCAATTTGAAGCCAGCGTTTTAAACTTAGGTTGCAGAGGGGCCTGGGGAGTGAATAATTCATGCGGGGTTGCATGGCCAACAAAATGTGGCATAGGCTTTGGAGGTGGTGCGTGGCCAAAGAAATGTGGCATAGGAGCCTAAGCATGCCCAAAGAACTCTTGGGTTGGGGCTACCTGGGCATGAGACATTGAGGGAACCAGTATTTGCCAAACCTCAAGCAGATTGTCCACATGGTATTCGTCCATAAGAAATCAATGGCAATTATTCTTGTACCACTGTCAATACTCCTCCGACGGTATATAAGAATTAAGTAGTTGATCGGCCAGTGGTATGCGATTCAACCACATCTGAATCCATATATAAAGCCTTTGCATCCTAATAACCAGTGCTAGCACTTGTTGATTCACCCTCAAATCTCAATTATGATCATTCCTCAAAACACTGAAATCAGTTAATGGGCTACCGATTTCAAGCTCCCAAACCCATACATTTATAAAATTTAAACCTCACCCATTTTTTAGTTTTTTTTTTTTAAATTTTGTTGGGCCATTTTTTTTTGGGTAAAAATTCCATGCATTAACTATTATGTAACTTGTAATTAAAAAAACTTCCAAACTTGTGATTGATTTTCTTCAAGCTTACACATCAAATCTCAAGATGTTAAAGAGCCAGAAAAATGGCAAAGGTTAATATCCACCGACATCTAGGTTGTCAAATTTGAGAAAAAAAGAATCCGGGGTATCCAAAGAAATATTTTTGAGTTTGATTTTTATTAGCTGATAGTGTGAAGTGTATTTACACTGTCAATTAATTAAATATCGTCACATCAATATAAATAGTTTAACTTCGCTCTCATTTCTTTAAAAATTATGCATATCAAAAAGATTTAATTAGATGATAGTTGTGAACACCATATTTTATCCAAACTTTTTAATAAAAATAGCAAAAAAAAAAAACCAAAAGTAACTTTTTCTTTCTTTCTTTTCTATTTTGTTTGCAACGTTTTCTTATAATCTTTTTAACTTTCAAATCACTTATATACTGAAATTATTTTTAAAGCAATCTTATCTCTAATTTAATTTTCAAAAATTTAATTAAAATTGTAACAAACACAATGAAATGACAAAGTGGACCTCCTCCTGCCCGAAATCATTGTTCCAATTTTTAGTTTAAAATTAAAAGACACCTACAAACAAATATTTTTTTAAATAGAATTACGTAATTTTGAATTTATCATTAAATTAAAAGGTAAATAGGAGTATAAGTTAAACCAAAATTAATCATTTTTTTAAATTGATTGACATTATTTTATTATATTTCACTTCCTTTTTGGCAGGTGCCTTCGTCGTTCCCAATGGCGCTACCTCAGCCGTTGTCCAAATCTGGGGATGACACAGCAAGGATAGAATTAGAATTTAGAAGTGGTTTTTTTACATATGCATGGCCTTGGAAAAATTTAATTTCCAAAATGTGGCCAGTACAAATTAATTACGGATGTATGGGATTTTGGGGTTGAAATCGGCTCAGAGGCTGCCGATTTCAGCCCCTCGAATTTTATTTTTTTTTTTTAAAAAAAAGGGATGAAATCGGCCCATCCTCAGCCGATTTCATCCCCAAAATACTTTTTTTTTTTTAAAAGGGATGAAATCGGCCGATTTCATCCCNTTTTTAAAATGTTTTTAATCACGCTAACCTACACAGTCCACTAGGTGCATTAAACACCACACGTACATGGTAGATTTTAGCCATGGCCAAGAAAAATATCTTTTTGGCGTCATTGTTGTCGGCAGCGATTTTGTGTAGTCCTAATTTAAAGAGGTCCTTTCACATTTGGGATTTCGTCCCATTCAAAAGGCGTAACTATCTTTTTGCCCATGCAGGACCCCTTGGTTTTTGAAATTAGCAAAACCAAACTAGAAATTCACACAGCTAGCTTCAAACGTCTCAAAGTAATGGATGTTCACCCTACAAATAATATTTAACCCTCAAAGACGTTGACAAATGCCAAATTTTTCGCTACTCATAAAGACTTCTCTAAATTGTTGTACTGTACTTTAAATCAATTTTACAAGGCTGCAGACAGCCAAAAATTAAGGTCCAACCAAAGACAAATTAAGCTACGAAAAATTAACGTCACACTATTTGCAACAAAACTATTAATATGGGATTGCTTTATAATTTTAAAAATAAGTTACATTTACATATTGAATTAGCATTACATTTTTATTAATGTAAAAATGCAATTACACGCATTTTGATTGGTCAAAATCAAAGGACCCTTGATGGTCCCCTAAGCTAGGTCCCATCGTAAGCGACACCTATTTTTATTAATTATTATCTCTTCGTCTCACGAAATTCAGGCAACGAACGGACTTATACTAATGTTGGCACTGTATGTATGATGTTTTATTTTTTTTTTTTACCCAATCATTGTACATATATTTTCTACTTATCTTACCACCATAAAAAATTGAGAGAAATTCTTATATACACATGTAGTAAATTAATGTTCTAGATATATAGTGGTTAGAGGTGTAAAATAGGGAGTTCTCTCCTATTAGACTCTATTTTTAAAGTATCTAAAAAGGGTTCAAGTCTTAAAAAGCTTTTATAGATAAAAAGTTTTATATAAATTTTTTCACAGCATCGAAAGCTCACAGGGCCAGGATTAGCCCACAAGTCCATTATAAGTAAAAAATTATTATTTTCTTATTTGGATTTTTAATATTGGCCTACCAGTGCGGCTCATGGGATTCACTATCCCAAAAAATTTATGGGTCTAGCCCCACACATTTTTTTATGCTTTAAAGATGATAGTAAAAATATTATTAACCAACTTAGGCTGACGCGACCATAGAGTCCACAAGCTCAAAAATCTCACGGGTCTAACCTCATACTTAATTTGGATTTTTTAAAAATTAAAAAAAAATTAAGTAGGACCTCGACCCTAGCCCTAGTAAGCCCACTAGGATAAGGGCTTGTGGTGGGCCAGGGCTTGACAAGCCCTCTTATTAATGGGATAGGACTTGGGTAGGACTTGAGGCAGAGCCTTCCTAATTGGGATTGAATTTTTAATCTTTCTTTTTTTTGTGTTTTTCCTTTAATTGGTTCGCTGGCTCCTTCTAACTTAGATCAAGGTCTTATAGAGATCAAATTGGTCTAGCTATTAAAAATTTAAAAAAAATTAGAAAGTTACCATTATAACCTTTTTTATTGTTTTTCTCTCAAAATCTAGGGTTAATTAAGTTTTTAGTCCCTGTAATATGAAAAAGTTAAGTTTTAGTCCCTCATGACAAGTTTTAGTCCCTGTAAAATGTGAAAATTTGATTTTGGTCTCTGTGGACGATTAGTGATGGACAATGATGACGTGTCAGTTAACTCGTCATCAAAGACCATTTCTACGTCACCGTCCATGACTTAGGGGCGGCTGTGTGGGAGGTTCAGTGGTTTTGAGTTGTGAGGGTGGTGTGGCTAGGGGGATGTGGTGGTGGCTGGTGATTTCAGTGGTGTGTTTTAGGGGATGTGGAGTGATGCGGTTGTGCGTTTTGGTGTTGATTGTTGAGGGTTGTTGATGGAGGTGGAGATGGAGACGGCACCGACGCTGACAATGTGAGCAGAGGTGGAGGAGGTGTCGTTGAAGAAGGGATGGGACAAGATTTAAAAACGGAAAGGATGGAGAGGGATAAAATTGGTAAATGAAATAAAATATTATTAAAATATAAATAAGAATTATTATATATTATTTATCATTATTTGTTAGAGTTAATTTTAACCATCCGTTTGTGTTTTGGACGATTTAGATTTAAGGACCAATTTGGTCTGAGTGGTTGCCTAGACCGTGTTAGCCATAACCTTGGTTCTCTACGTTGATTTTGTTGCCCAACTTACTAACCCTTTGTTTCGAACTATCGCAAAAAACAAGAAAACGTGGCTGCCCCATGCAATGTTAAATAGCGATCACATATTCTCCTCATTTCTCCACAATACATGCTCAATTCTCTTTGAATTTCTTCTGTCTTTGCAAATTCTACTCTCAAGTTAAGACCACCGCTCTAGCTAGAGCTCCCATCCCACTCGTGCAAAATCATGAATTCGACCATGGTAAGCGACTTTCTCATTAAAATCGCTTTATGTAAAGAATCATTTCTTTCCCAAACTCTTATAGGTATATAACCAGTTGAATCATTTTCTTCTTAAAGAATTAAGGGTTTTGTCTTTCTATATTTTTTTTGAGAGGTTTTAATGAGACTTTATAAGTTTCTGTCAAGTGTTGTTGAGTCTCAATAACTATACATTTATGCATCTAGTGTGTTCATGTACTTAGTGTGTTATACTTTTCTCGGCATTTTGCCTAAATTAATGAAATTTATCCATCGTAAAAAAAATAACCAACTGAATGACATTATACATCTAAACACTTTTTATCACGTAAGAATTTTTCTGACTTGTAACGTAAATAATTTTTAAAATGATTATAAAAGCTCTGATATCATATTACCAAAAAAGTTAAATTGATGATCGATAAATGCGATTGAATGGCTGTATATCTTTAATGCTTTGCCTTTTCAGGATGATATGTATGTCAAAGAAGCTTCACTATTAAAGGAAGCTAAGCGTGTTTTCGAGAAGCTAATTAGCGAGGACTTAATGGAGATTTTGTATATGGTTGACTTTATCCAAAGGCTTGGCATTTTCTACTACTTTGAAGAGGAGATTGAAGCTGCTCTTCAAAAGCAACATTTGATATTGAGCAGTGATGTCAATGATTTTGTGAATGGTCATGATCTTTATGACGTGGCTCTAACATTCCGTTTACTGAGACAAGGAGGTCATCATGTTAATGCAGGTCGGAATCTTCATTATTAACTAGAGTTATACTACTACTTATATTAAAGTTAATGTCTAAGTTAGTCTCTATCTTAATTCCTTAAAAGATTAAAGTGTTACTTAATTCTTAATTATTTTTTGTTTTTGCCTAAGTTAGTCTCTTCGTCTAATTTTTTCATAGACTAATATGTGCAATAGAGAGACTAACGTGAGCAATAAAAAGCAAATTAGTGATTAAATTAGCACTTTAATATTTTAGGGACTAAATTGAGTATTGAAACATTTATCAAAGACCAACTAAGATATTAACACTTTAATCTATTATAAAAGACCCAAAGTCACATGATGTCATTATTCTTCAAAAAGTTGAAAAAATTCACACTTCATTATTTTCCTCTCATCATTTACTACGTGTATATATAGCACCTAGGAAGCAAGAAATGCTTCATGTTGTATCTACGTGTCCAACACGAGTGAAGAAACTTCTTACTCCACAATTCTGCTTGTCAATTTGTTTAATCGTTGATTGATTTTCGGATGGATGAGATAGGGATCAAATTGATCCTAACTTAAAACGGTTCAAATTAGTCGGAGCCATATAAACAAGCGACGGCAAGATGAATAAACACTGAGTTAATCTTTGTTTTATTGAATGATTTATTTAGTTACTAATCAAGAGTGGCTTGCAGGTGTATTTGACATCTTCAATATTAAAAAAAGGGAGTTCATAGAAAAACATGGTGAAGACGTGAGGGGTCTCATTGCCCTGTATGAAGCAACCCAATTAAGCATTGAAGGGGAAGACATTCTTGATGAAGCAGGGTACATCTGCTGCCAGCTCCTTCAGGCATGGCTAGCAGGGCATCAAGACCATCATGAAGCTATATGTGTTGCCAACACTCTCCAGCAACCACTTCATCATGGCTTGTCAAGATTCATGGACAGAAGCAGCATCTTCCGAAGTCATTTCATGGCCAGCACTGAATGGGCCTGCCTAGAGGAACTTGCTGAAATCAATTCCTGCATAGTTAGGCTCACTAATCAGAATGAAATTGTTCAAGTTTCCAGGTGAGCTTCATAAATGCTTCCACTGTTTTTAAATAGGAGGTTTCTCTCGTGTCCTGTCCTGCGCGATATTTACTCATTTTCACTAAATTTGTTTATTTTTAATAACTTTTAAAATTAAAATCATTAAATTTTATCATCATTTCATGTTTTATATAATTTTGATAAATTTTTCATTAGTCAAATCATTAAAATAGTCAGCTTATAAAAAGTGGGTGATTTCTTCAGTGTCCTACGAGGTACTTACCCCTCCCCATTAAATTTATTTGTTTTCTTTTAAAACTAAACTCATCCATGATTATCAAAATTGCGAGTCAACTCGTAAACTCATCCGAGTTTACGTTTTCAAGTATCAAAATCGAGTTGACTCGCATATAAACTCGTTTATGTGTAAACTCGGTTGAATTCGTATAAAATAGTATAAAATTGTTAGTTTACAGTCAATTTCACAAGTTTGATGATGTCAGCAAAATTGTGGAAAACTTTTATATATATATATATATATATATATATATATAAATGTGCATCCACATGGTTGACATTAAAGTTTAAATAGCAGAGTGATGGTTTGTGTACCCCAATTTCTTATGTATGCTTGGGTCATTGGTTCAACTCTATGCTTTTTACATATTATTTATAATTTTTTCTCCTTATAACAATGATCATTTTAACCCTTATCAAATTTATTCTTCTCCCCTTAACCAATTTATACTCATTTTCTTACATTAAATCTTTTGTATTTTCACCTATTTACATAAGTATAATTATTTATTTTAATGATAAAATAATTATTTTTCTGTATCTTATTTTTTTCCTTTTTCCTTAGCATATAATCATATATGTGTTAGGAATAAAAATTGAGGCACAGTTTTAATCAATCGAATTCATGAACATTATAAAATACTTAGTTGATATATATACACACACACAAATTATTTACTATAAGATATTTACTAATTAATTATTCAATTATATGACTTATTACTTTTGGTCCTTCATTCAGGCTTATTTTATGTCTGTCCCAGAATAGCTTTGTCCAAAATGATATCATTTTTCTTAGTAACTTATTTGACACCTCCAATATTGTTGTGATTAATTGAAAATAGTTGTTTAAAACTTTTCATTATATTTTTAAAATTATTTTAATAATAGGTAAACTCGTACAAATTTACGATATGAGTTTATGAGTTGAGTTTACGGAACCTTTGCGAGTTTACTTGAACTATCGAATTTAATAACATTAAACTCATCTAACTTTGTCATCATCTCATGAGAGCATTACATTAGATCATGAAATGATAACAAAATCAATTATTTTAATTTTAAAAATTGTTTAAATTGAACAAATTTAGTGGATAGAGGTTAAATACATCGCGGGGCACACACCGGAGAGGCCATCTTTCAAATGACTATCTACTTATAAATTTATTTTATTTTTACAAATAGTTGTCCCCTCATATAATCTAATTAGACAATTCTATTATTATTATTATTATTATTATTATTATTATTATTATTATTATTATTATTATTATTATTATTACTATTATTATTATTATTATTATTATTATTATTATTATTATTATTATTATTATTATTATTATTATTATTATTATTATTATTATTATTATTATTATTATTATTATTATTATTATTATTATTATTATTATTATTATTATTATTATTATTATTATTATTATTATTATTATTATTATTATTATTATTATTATTATTATTATTATTATTATTATTATTATTATTATTATTATTATTATTATTATTATTATTATTATTATTATTATTATTATTATTATTATTATTATTATTATTATTATTATTATTATTATTATTATTATTATTATTATTATTATTATTATTATTATTATTATTATTACTTCTTCTTCTTTTTCAGTCATACACCCTGGTAAATGAGAGGATGGACGGGAGAGTAAGTGAAAAGGAAGAGAGTATGAGAAAATTAAAAGAGAGAGAATTAATGTATAAAGATAATTTTGTAAAGTACTCGTAAGTTTTTGGGTATTAACATTTTAATGGTTTCAAATTAACGGGGGCGATTTTAGAATTTTTGATTTTTTTTTTATAAAAAAAGTAATGACCTGTAATCGTCATTTTCGATGACAATTTTAAACATCTGAATTTTTTTTTAAAAAGGGTCTGAAATTGCAATAGGGGGTGGCGATTTCAGACCTCCTTTTAAAAAAAATCAGCGTCTGAAATCGCCACCCCCTATGGCAATTTCAGACCCTTTTTAAAAAAAAATATTTAGAGGTCTGAAATCGCCATAGGGAGTAGCGACTTGCCGACTTCAGACCATAGACCTATATAATTGTAAATATTTTTGCTAAAGCATACAATAGGATTATGTTTGTGCTGGGGCATTTAAATGTAAAAAATCCTATGTTTTTTACTACTGAGATTTTTTTGATTATTTTCGTAATTCTTGTACACATTTAGAAGTAGACCGTTATTCTCCTTAATTGTTTTAACTTTTCATTGGTTATTTATAAGATAAAGTAATTAGTGACTAACATTTTTTTCTCAAAAGATGGTGGAAAGACCTTGGAATGGCCAAGGAGGAAAAGTTTGCTAGGTATCAACCTCTTAAATGGTATTTGTGGTCAATGGCATGCTTCATAGATCTACACTTTGCTGACCAAAGAATTGAGCTTACTAAGCCTATCTCTCTAGTCTACGTTATTGATGACATTTTCGATGTTTATGGGACATTAGACCAACTTATCCTTTTTACAAATGCTATTAACAGGTATATGTCCAAACTTTTATATTTACAATATTAATAACAAAACATAATTTGCTGTTCGGTTACAATATAAATTTTTGTACAAATTGATCTCTTGATTCAGATGGGAATTGGTTGGCACGGAGCAGCTTCCAGAGTTTATGAAAATTTGTTTAAGTGATCTCTATAAAGTTACTACTGAATTCGCAGAAAAGATCTACAAAAAGCATGGATTAAACCCTCTAGATACCTTAAAAAAATCAGTAAATATTCTATTTATTTCGTTATGCTATTTTTCTTATTTGTGTACTAACATACACAGATTTATTGAAATCACACTAATTAGTAAATCTATTGAACATTTGTGTGAAATAGTGGGTGCGGTTATTGAATGCATTTTTGAAAGAGGCACATTGGTTGAACTCTGGTCACTTGCCAAAGTCAAAACAGTACTTGAACAATGGAATTGTAACCACAGGAGCGCATGTAGCACTTGTCCATGCTTTCTTCCTATTTGATGAAGACATAACAAAAGAATCTATTGCAATTATGGATGACTTTCCAAATATTATATATTCAGTGGCAAAAATTCTTCGCCTTTGCGATGATTTAGAAGGAACTAAGGTAAATAGATATCTCTTCATTATGTATGACATATACACTATTTTCTTTTAAACAACATATTATAGTATGGTCTACGATAATAAAAGGTCACTAGTTTTCCATGTTTTCAAAGAAAAAATCCGAAGGCTTTTATCCCAACTTGCTATATATTGTATTGGGGTCCCACTTTATCTTTTGAAATTACTTAGATAGGAAGCAAATTTATTTCTTGTAATTTTCTGAAGACATGGAATTGTGGATATAACTCATTGGTGCAGAGTAAAGAACAAAATGGTCTTGATGGGTCATACCTTGATTGCTACATGAATGAACACCAAGACGTTTCAGCTGAAGAGGCACAAATGCATGTTGCCAAGTTGATTTCAAGTGAATGGAAACATCTCAATTGGGAAATCTTGACCCCAAATCAATGTATTCCATTATCATTTAAGAATTTCTGCCTCAATGCTGCAAGAATGGTACCTCTAATGTATAATTTTCGTAACAATCCTAGCCTCTCCAATCTAAAGGAACATGTCAAGTCGCTGGTTAATGTTGGCAACATACACATGTAGTGTATGAGTAGCTAGCAACATTCCAAAAGACTCTTGTTTTATCAACCTTGGGATAAATAAAGTAGCTAGTTTTTTTGCTTCCTGATCAGTTCTTAATGTAAGGTTTTTTTTGTTTTTGAGAAAAAAATAAGTTTATTTCACATTGTTAGTCAATTAATTACTTTATACCAATTTTATCTTTTGTAGGGAGAGATGAGTAATGAATAAAACATTAAATTAGTATTTGGAGTTTGCAACATCAATTAAATTTGTCTTCATAGTTTCAAATCCATTAAGCTTGTCCCCGTAATTAGCAAATTTCAATCAAGTTAGTAATTGGAGGTAACTCTCCATCTAACCTCATTGACGATCGCCTACATGACACGTTAAGTGCCACTTGGACTGCCACGTGGTTGATTACGTAGGAATAAGTTCTAGTACATCAAATTAATCCTTTAACTTTACGAAATCAACCATTTTTGTCCCTACCCCATTTTAACCTAAATTTCACAAATTTAAACCCTAATCTCTAAAATTAATACTCTGACTCACCTAATTAACCTCAAATTAACTAATTAAATTCCATATTACTTAATTAACATAATTATACCAACTTAATAAAAAAAGAAAAAAGAAAAACAAAACCAATCTCATTGATGTATTTTGGGGACAAGGAAGTTTTCTTTAGGTGTCAAAGAAATTGTGATCAATTTGCATGTAGTTATCAGTTAATGTCTTTGACATGGTGATGTATCCACAATTAACCTTTTGTAATGACTATGAATTTAATATTTTAATGTTTAGTGCAATGATATTTATTTTCACATTACTTATTTTGTTAGCATATCGATGTTGCATTCATATGTCATGGGTCATCTTTGCATCATTGCAGTTCTAGTTACATAATTGTTAGCACGAGCATGGACTGATTTGATGAAAAATTTGGGGACTAAAATGATGTACTTTCCTATTTTCTATGTGGAGAATGATTGTATGTTTGTTGTTATATTTATCTGATTATCTCTGCATAATTTATTCAAATTATGTATACAGGCTGCAAAATGAGATTATCTCTATCGGATTGTTTTCAGATTTGTTGCCAATGAGATTACTTAAATGCTATAGACTGCAAAATATGTAGATTATGCATGATAATGGACAAAATTTTAGAATAAGAATCTGTTTTTTCACATCTTATTGTTGTCTTCATTTTCCCTTCTTCCTTCATTTTCCTCAATCATAATTATTTATTCAAGTGCAACATGAGATTAGCTATACTGCATTCTTTACCTGTTTTATATAACACACAATTTTTTCTTGCAAGTGATTATGTTGTTTTTCAAGAAATTTGTGCAATGCTAAAAAAATATAGTTTAACTCACATACCTGCCTCTAAAAACACATTTCTCTGATAATGTTTAACTTTAAATATTTGTGTAAATCTAAATAAGTTTTGTGCTCTTTTTTTAGTATGAACATCTCAATAACTTTGCATTATTCTCCAATTGAAGTAAGAGAAGGTAAAAAAAAAACCAACGCAAATCAATAAAACATAACCTTCTGTCTTCAGGGAGCAGCTTTGCCACTAAGCTATCAACATTGTTAAGATATAATGTTACAACTATTATATTTATTTTATGCCTGAATTGTGTTATTAATTAATGACTCAAAAAATCTAACTTTACCACTTACAAGAGTTGAACTTAGTACATTAAGCTAAACAAGCAAACACCATTACCACTAAGCTGTCAATATTTTTATGTTATTTTGTTGCAACCATTATATACATATATATTTTATACCTGAACTGTGTTACCAATAAGTTAAAAAATCAAACTTTTATGACAAAAAAGCACAAATAAAAATTTTAATAGGCTTAAAATAACCTTAATAGAATATCATTAATAAAATTTTAGAGTTACATATGTTTTTAGTCCCTAAAAAATTACAAATTTTGTGTTTTACCCTGAAATTTTTTTGTTAGGAAATAGTCTTTGACAATTTTTTTTGGTAGGATTTAGTCATTGTTGTGAAGTTGGGTTGTTAATTACTAACGTGACAGTTAACTTAACCACATGGCAGGTCACATGTAATGCCATGTGTCAATTTTGTGTTTTGAAAGCATTTGATTGCAAATTGAACTCTTAGCAACATTATCGAGACTACAATATGCTTTTACAAAAATACCCATGACAAAACGACGTATGTAGGCAGTGGTTCTTCGTTGTTTGGCATTAACTCGACATCGTTGTGTGGTGGTTTGATGCCTTCTAGCAATGTTCTGTCAAGTCCTATGTCTAGTGGTGGTCCGCCGCCGTTTAGTGGTGGTTCGACGGTGGTCTGTTGCAATTCAATGGTAGTCTGACGTCGTCGGCAGTGGTCTATCGATGGTGGTTCGTCGTTTTCAGCAGTGGTCTATTGCCAATTGATGGTGGTCCGTCGCGGCTAGCGGTAGTTAATTGTCAGTCAGTGGTGATCGATTATTGGCTGAGGGTGGTTGGTCACTGATTGGTGGTGGTCCATCGTCAGTAGATGGTGGTCCATCGACGAATGATGTAGACCTATAGTACGAGATTTGGGGCAATTTGGTCTTTTGGTGTGTCAAAACTTTCCAATCTCATGGGAATCTAACAATCTCATGAAGGAGATGAGAATGAAAATGAGCAATTTTCATTCCCAAGAATACAAGTTACCCGGGAATTTTTTTTAAAATCTTAAATCAAATATGAGAATGCTGCATTCCCATGGCCACCTCCCTAGGAATGTGAGAAGATTTTGCGAATCACACGTCCCCTAAGTATTTTTTCCTCTAACTGAAAATGTTGGCCACTTGATTTCTAGTGCGTGATAATGTGTCACACATTTACAATTAAATAAAATCTCTTTAAAATATAAATTTTATTAAAATTTCATCCAATAATAAATGAATGTATATTAACACAGTGTCTGAAACTAAAACTAAAACAAATACAAATAACATCACTTTTATAAAACAAGAATATTATGTGTAGAAGTACTATATAAATGTGGACAACAAAAGTCAATTCTCTCACAAAAGTATAAATCTCGTCATAGAGAGAGAAAATATGAGTATAATGAGACTCATATTTTTGTAAGAGAATTCACTCATATTGTTCACGTTTGTGTTTGTGTTGTACTCCTACACATAACATTACACCTTAAAAAAATGTATCCAATGTGACTCAGAAAAATGTTTGCTCACTAACCTTACAATCTGAAGTGGCCAAAGAAAGTACTAGTAGGTGCCACGCGCCAGCCATGAACTACTTAATCATAGTCTCCGGCTGCGCACACAAAGAAAGACAAACAAAGATAATTTTACAGCATGTTTTTTTTAATCTTTTTCTGCTCAACATGGGAAATCAATTTTATTATGAATTAAATATAGGATTTGTATAGTTAAACTAATATTAATTTCCAAAGTCCATTTTAGGGAGCATTATACTATCGAAAAGGTCAACAAAACTGCAACATAGAATAATCAAAGGCACAAAATGAAAACATGCACAATTAAGTTCAAGATAAGTCAGCTACAAAACAACACTTATTCCATGCATACACAAAATCGATTCTGAACTTTAAATAGCTCTACACAGCCCCCCGATTTCCCCCACACCACCCATCTCTTGAATCCTTGTCTTTAGCAAACTACTCTCAAGTCTTAAATATACCACACTCCTCAACTTAATTAGCCACTAGCCAGCACTTCTGTGTTACTAAAGCTATACCATAAATCAAATCATGGTAAGAATGCCTTCACCCTTCATTACAAAATATCCCAACATTCTAATAGTATATATAATTTCTCTGTTTACACTCCTATATATTATGGCAATTAATAAGTGTGCTTTACATTTTTTCAGGACCTTATCTATGCCAAGCAAACCTTGCTACTGAAGGAAGCTAAGAATGTATTCAAGAAACTTGTTACGGAGGATCCAATGGAGAGTTTGTGCATGGTTGACTTTATCCAAAGGGTTGGCATTGACCACCACTTTGAAGAGGAGATTGAGGATGCGCTTCAGAAGCAACACTTGATTGTGATAAGCGATCCCATTGATTTTGTCCAAAGCCATCAACTTTATGAAGTTGCACTTTCATTTCGTTTACTGAGGCAAGGAGGCCACTGTGTTAATGCAGGTTAAAAGAAAATTAATAATTTAGATAAGGGTTTTGATAACCAATTAAGGAAGCATAAATGAGATTTTTATCATTCTGAACTCTACAATGGATGTGCAGATATATTTGACACCTTAAAGATTCACCAAAGAAAGTTTAGAGAAACATATGGTGAAGATGTGAAGGGTCTCATTGCTCTATATGAAGCAACCCAACTAAGCACTGAAGAAGATAGTCTTGAAAATGTAGGGCGCCTCAGTCGCGAGCTTCTCCA
The DNA here is from genome assembly GCA_003254905.1 of Nissolia schottii. Lineage (NCBI taxonomy): Eukaryota > Viridiplantae > Streptophyta > Magnoliopsida > Fabales > Fabaceae > Nissolia > Nissolia schottii. The sequence goes on from QANU01043002.1 coordinate 1,006,098, forward strand.
TTCATGGTTGTCAAGGCACCAAGACCATCAGGAAGCTATACACGTTACAAGTGCACTTCAGCATCCACTTCATCATGGCCTGTACAGATTCATGGATAAAAGCATCCTCCTAAGCGATTCCAAGGCCAATATCAATGAATGGACTCAATGTCTAGAAGAACTTGCAGAAGTCAATTCCTGCATAGTTAGGTTCAAGAACCAGAATGAAATCATTGAAGTTTCAAAGTAAGTTTCATAACTAGCTTGTAATGCCTCTAGATGTAACATGTTGAATTTTTAGTCAAGTTAGTAACCATTTTTCCTCTAATTAATAGATGGTGGAAGAACCTTGAATTGGCCAAGGAGGTGAAGTTTTCTGGATATCAACCTCTTAAATGGTACATGTGGCCCATGGCATGCTTCACAGATCCAAGTTTTTCAGACCAAAGGATTGAGCTCACAAAACCTGTTTCTCTAATCTACGTTATTGATGACATTTTTGATGTTCACGCAACAATAGACCAGCTTATTCTATTTACAGATGCTGTTAATAGGTATCCAAACATCTGTATTTACCTTGTTGACATCTATACCATTCTTTTGCTATTCCATTCTAATACTTACATCAAATTGATTTATTAATTCAGATGGGAATTGGCCGGCACAGAGCAACTTCCAGATTTCATGAAAATATGTTTAAGAGCTCTTTACGAAATTACCAATGATTTTGCAGAAAAGGTCTACAAAAAGCATGGATTGAACCCTATAGATACCCTTAAAAAATCGGTAAAGTCCGTTTATTTTTCATTATGTTAATTATTTTTACATCCTCACATAGGGTTTATTGAAAGTATTAAGTAAATCTAATGGTTTGCATGAAATTAACAGTGGGTGCAATTATTGAATGCCTTCTTGGAAGAAGCGCATTGGTTGAATTCTGGTCATTTGCCAAAGGCAGACAAGTACTTGGACAATGGAATTGTGAGCACTGGAGTGCATGTGGTGCTTGTCCATGCATTCTTCCTCTTCGATCATGGTATAACAAAAGACACTATTGCAATTTTGGACGACTTTCCAAGCATTATATATTCAGTGGCGAAAATTCTTCGTCTTTGTGATGATTTAGAAGGAGCTAAGGTAAAATTTAAGTCCCCTATAATATATTTTTATAATTTAATGCTTTATGTTTTTTCAAACTACATATAAAAGTTGTCTCTAGCAACAAAAAGAATGTCAATCAGTATCTAATATGGATTATGAATCAATTATTATTAATGCAGAGTGAAGAACAAAATGGTCTTGATGGGTCATATCTTGATTGCTACATGAATGAACAGCAAGACGTTTCAGCTGAAGACACACAAAGACATGTTGCAGAGTTGATTTCAAAAGAATGGAAACGTCTGAATGGAGAACTATTATTGACTACAAATCCATTCCCATCATCATTTAACAATTTCTGCCTCAACGGTGCTAGAATGGTCCCTCTAATGTACCATTACCGTAGCAACCCAAGCCTCTCCAATCTGAAGGAGCAAGTCAAGTCCTTGGTTAATTAATATTGGTGCTGAACACAACACATGTAGAGGAATATTTTGTTCATATGTTGTTTCTATTTTATTTGTCGGAGGAGAATATTAGATGTAATTTATATTCAATATTTATAAAATATGATGCTGATTCGAAACTTAATTTTGGTCAGATGTAATTTTCATGTAACCCGCACCCTATTATAGTATAATCTAGTTTGTGAATTATCTGCTGCTACCGCCACCACAATGTCGTCCCTGTTTGGGCCTCTCCGCCGCATGCTGACAACGTCGTCATCGGGTTCAGCCACCGTGAAGGCATTCCTTCAAGACCTCTCCAACGAGCGCGACCTCGACCGCCTCGTTGACAGCTTCAAGCAAGCCTCACAAGTCAGCCGTTTCCGAGCCAAGCACGTCATCTACCGGCGCACCGTCCGCCGCCTCGCCCTCGCCAACCGCTTCCACTCGATCGAGGACATCCTCGAGCACCAGAAGAACTTCAAGGACATCTCCAAAGAAGGCTTCTCCGCCCGCATCATCTCCCTGTATGGCCAATCCCGCATGATTCAGAACGCCCACAAGGTGTTCGACGAAATGCCCCAGTGGAACTGTCCTCGCACCGTGCTTTCCCTCAATGCCCTTTTGGCTTCTTACTTGCACTGCCAGAAGTTCGACATGGTGCATGCCCTCTTCCACGAGCTTCCCGCTGAGCTCTCCATTGAACCCAATTTGGTGACTTACAACACCGTTGTCAAGGCGCTTTGTGATATGGGTTCTCTTGATTCTGCGATTTCCATGCCCGAGGAGATGGATCGCAAGGGCGTGAAGCCTGACTTGATAACCTTCAATACCCTGCTGGATGGGTTGTATTCAAAGGGTCGTCTTGATGATGGTGACAAAATATGGAACCAAATGGTGGGGGAAGGCATTGCTCCTGATGTTAAGAGCTACAATGCCAAGTTAGTGGGTTTGTGTGTGCAGAAAAAAACTGATGCAGCTGTTGCTTTGTACGAGAAGATGGGTTGTGAGGGTGTCAAGCCTAATCTGTTCAGCATCAATGCCTTGATTAAAGGTTTCGTTAATGAGGACAATTTGGATGAGGCTAGGAAGTGGTACAGTGAAATAGCAAAGGCTGATTTTGCACCTGATAGGCACACTTTTTCAATCCTTGTTCCATTCCTGTGTGAGAAGGGTGATTTGAAGAGTGCATTTGAAGTGTCCAAGGCGATGTTTGACAGCAGCCGGTGCCGCGTTGTCCCAAGGGGACCACTGATGCAGCTCGTGGTGGATAGGCTGGTGAGTAATTCCATGATTTCAGAGGCAGAGGAGATTGTGAAACTTGGGGAAACCAGTCCCCGGTTCAGCTATGTCCTAAAGTTACCGCAAGATTCGTAGACTAGTGCTACTGTTTTTGCTGTGTCACTCTTGGTTTATAAAGAAGGAGCTATATAGTTAGCCAACGTTTTTCAGATATTAGATTAGATTAAACCTTGTGGTGGGAGTGACAAAACTTGAGGTTGGCTGTGTTTTTGAGTTGTTTCATTACCATCTACGAGATGGAGTTGGAAGGGTAGATTGGAGTTGCAGAGCCCCATCTTATGTTCTGAATGCCATTATTGTAGATGAAAGATAAATCCATTTACTCTTCAAATTAGCATTCAAGAATTCTGGTTTATAAGTTTACCCTAATCTCATTGCATTTATTTTATTTGAAATATTGTGTCCACCCATATTTTACTTATTGTTAGATATGGTTTTAATGAGATTCATACCTCCAATAAAATTGTTATAAAACTTTAAATAATAGTAAATGAAATACTCGTCATTATAATGTCTTATGTAAAATGAGAATAAATAACACTCTCTTTTTAATAGAATTTACAAAGATGTTACAGTGTATGATTGCATTACGAAATGAATTGATAATTTAATTTCAGAAAATCTCATTCTAATTTATTTGAATGAACTTAATACATTCAGTTTCAAGATAATAGATTACTAATTAAGAAAGATACAACTTTAATTATTTTTGTAATAAATGATACGAAAAATGAAAAAATTATCATGTATATAATCTATTCTCCAAAATTCATGAACCCACCCTTACCTTTCGATCGTCGTCCCTAAACATGTCTTTCGTGAGTCGCCTGCGTCATGCCTTCACCGCAAACTCCTCCTCCATCACCGCCGCAACAACAACCACCGCCGTCAATCCCAAGCCCAAGCCATTGGTGCATTTCCGCACCGTCCCCGCCGATTTCGAAACGCCCGAAGGAATCCGGAACGTTGTGGACAAGTTCAAGAAGGCATGCTCGAGCAAATATTTCCGGCGCTCCTGTTCCATCTACGCCGACACCGTGCGCAGCCTGGCAAGGGCGAAGGCCTTCCCGATGATCGAGGAGATCATCGAGGAGCAGAAGCAGTACAAGGAGATCGCTTCCGAGGGCTTCGTGGTCCGCCTCATCAGCCTCTACGGCAAGGCCGGCATGCTCGACCATGCCCGCAAACTGTTCGACGAAATGCCGAGCTTCAACTGCAGCTGCACCAACATGTCCCTCTCCGCACTCCTGAATGCCTGCGTCCTCGCCAAGAGATATGACGTCGCCGTTGAGCTTTTCCGCGAGCTTCCCTCCAAGCATTCGATCCGGCCTGACGCCGTTTCGTACAATGTGGTGGTCCACGCGTTGTGCAAGATGGATTCTTTGGACTCGGCTCTCGGGTTGCTCGATGAGATGGGGGAGCTGGGCTTGGAGCCTACTATTGTCACGTTTAACACCCTGGTTGGCGCGTTTTATGAGAAGCGCGGGTACAATGAAGGCGAAAAGATTTGGACTTTGATGAAGGCGAGAAATGTTGAGCCTGATGTTGTGTGCTATAGGTTGAGGATGAGTGGGATGGTTGCTGATGGAAGGATAGGGGAAGCCGTTGAGCTGTTTGGTGTGATGAGGGAGAGTGGGATTAAACCTGATGTGCATTGTTTCAATGTGTTGATTAGGGGGTTTTGTGATGATGGGAAATTGGAAGATGCCAAGCATTGGTATGATGAGATGGTGAGATGTGAATGCAGTCCTGTTCGTTCTACTTATGTGACCCTTGTGCCCTTTCTGTCTGAGAAGGGCGATTTTGATTTCGCTTTTCGGCTCTGCAAGGAGGCGCTGAGCGGTGATCGGTTGCTTATTGATTTGGAAGCGTTGAAGCGGGCTGTGGAGGAGTTTTTTGGCAATGGAATGATTGAAGAAGCATCTGAACTTGTTGGTCTTGCCAGGGAGAAGAAGTTGTAAGTTGATTTTATTTGCCCCTAAACAGGATGTGGAAGAACTGGCATCCGTTTTTATTGCTGTTGATTTCACTGATTGTTAGAATTCACCCCCATGTTTCATTCCTCAATAGACGATGATTGAAACCAGTTGCTTTGTACTTGGTGTCACGTTGGACACCTTTTACTTGGGAAGGAGATGAACTATTGTGCCAGATAAGATGACAAACTAAACCCTCCTGATTGGAGGCTAATATTGGATTGAGAATTTGCTTCATTGATGTTTTTTTCTTTTTGCTATTTTGTCACTGGCACTTTCCCTTCATTTCCTTTTGATGGAGTTATGTAACAGCGACTTGCTGTTAGATGTAGAAACTAGAAACCATAGTTATCGATAGCGAAATATCGCGGAATAGCGTTGCGGAGCGTTTTGCTATCGCGGTCGCTATTGCAGGCAACGGAACGCGATTTCAATCGATGGGAAATGATGCATTTTCCCTTTATTTTTTCCATTTGCCACTGAAAATAAAGGATTTTGTGGGATTTCCAATCTAATATTCTATACATTTGGCTCCAAAACTCTCATTCTCTCTCGCATCTCTCTGTTTTCCCTTTTACGTCTCTGTTTTGCGTCTCCCTGTTCGTGTCTCNACTGAAAATAAAGGATTTTGTGGGATTTACAACCTAATATTCTATACATTTGGCTCCAAAACTCTCATGCTCTCTCGCGTCTCTCTGTTTTCCCTTTTCCGTCTCTGTTTTGCGTCTCCCTGTTCGTGTCTCTCTGGTTCGTGTCTCTCTGTTTCCTACTCCGGCGGTGACAACGACGGCTGCTTTTGGCGGTGACGTATCTGCTTCCGGCGCACTCAATAACCAGAAAAGTTTTTCATCATCTTCACCTCTACTTCCGTCTCTCTGGCTTCTTGCTCTATTTTCTTTTTTTCTCACATATTTCTTTGTTCTTTTCTTCTTTCTTTATGAGTTTCATTTGTTTCTATGTGTGTTCTGTTTAATGTTCTATTTTTTGAAACCCTAACTTAAACCTTCATTTTTGTTTTCTCAGATCAATGTTCTATTTTGTTCAATGTCTTGTTCAATGCTGCATTTTTGAATTAGGGAGTGATGAACTTGCACATTTGTTTTTTGTTAGTCTTTAGAGACTTGGACTTTGAATTAGGATGCTATATTATCTATTTTAGTGACTTTTTTTTTTTATGCATTAGAATGTTAGATTGATGATTCAAGTAAGTTTCTTATGGTATATAAATTATGATATTGACTTTGAATTATTAATGAACATTCATATGTATGGTATATAAATTGCACATTATTATATATATTAATTCAAATAGCGATCATTCCGTTCCTGCTATTTCACTATAGCTTTTTTTGGGGTCGGCCGCTCTATGCTGCTGTCCGCGATTGATAACTATGCTAGAAACAATGTTATACCATTGATGGAATAATTTTCTCATTTTTGGAACAAAATATGATTTCGGGTACATCAATAAATATAAAATAGTTATCTGATCTTTGGGTATCCCTTCTGTGTGACTACTACTTTACAACTCAGGCTCACATCACAGTCTCTGGAATCTAGTCGTGTATTACTTGTGTCCAGCACCGACATTAACCAACGACTTGACTTGTTCCTTTAGATTGGAGAGGCTTGGATTGCTACGGTAATGGTACATTAGAGGTACCATTCTTGCAGCATTGAGGCAGAAATTGTTAAATGATGATGGGAATGGATTTGTGGTCAAGAGTTCTCGATTGAGACGTTTCCATTCGTCTGAAATCAACTCTGCAACATGTCTTTGTGTGTCTTCAGCTGAAACGTCTTGGTGTTCGTTCATATAGCAATCAAGGTATGATCCATCAAGACCATTTTGTTCTTCACTCTGCATTAATAATGATTGATTCATAATCCATATTAGATACTGATTGACATTTTTTTGCTAGAGACAACTTTTGTATGTAGTTTAAAAAAACATAGAGCATGAAATGATAAAAAATATTAGAGGGGACTTAAATTTTACCTTAGCTCCTTCTAAATCATCACAAAGACGAAGAATTTTCGCCACTGAATATATAATGCTTGGAAAGCCGTCCAAAATTGCAATAGTGTCTTTTGTTATACCATGATCAAAGAGGAAGAATGCATGGACAAGCACCACATGCACTCCAGTGCTCACAATTCCATTGTCCAAGTACTTGTCTGCCTTTGGCAAATGACCAGAATTCAACCAATGCGCTTCTTCTAAGAAGGCATTCAATAATTGCACCCACTGTTAATTTCATGCAAACCATTAGATTTACTTAATACTTTCAATAAACCCTATGTGAGGATGTAAAAATAATTAACATAATGAAAAATAAACGGACTTTACCGATTTTTTAAGGGTATCTATAGGGTTCAATCCATGCTTTTTGTAGACCTTTTCTGCAAAATCATTGGTAATTTCGTAAAGAGCTCTTAAACATATTTTCATGAAATCTGGAAGTTGCTCTGTGCCGGCCAATTCCCATCTGAATTAATAAATCAATTTGATGTAAGTATTAGAATGGAATAGCAAAAGAATGGTATAGATGTCAACAAGGTAAATATAGATGTTAGGATACCTATTAACAGCGTCTGTAAATAGAATAAGCTGGTCTATTGTTGCGTGAACATCAAAAATGNCTGTAAATAGAATAAGCTGGTCTATTGTTGCGTGAACATCAAAAATGTCATCAATAACGTAGATTAGAGAAACAGGTTTTGTGAGCTCAATCCTTTGGTCTGAAAAACTTGGATCTGTGAAGCATGCCATGGGCCACATGTACCATTTAAGAGGTTGATATCCAGAAAACTTCACCTCCTTGGCCAATTCAAGGTTCTTCCACCATCTATTAATTAGAGGAAAAATGGTTACTAACTTGACTAAAAATTCAACATGTTACATCTAGAGGCATTACAAGCTAGTTATGAAACTTACTTTGAAACTTCAATGATTTCATTCTGGTTCTTGAACCTAACTATGCAGGAATTGACTTCTGCAAGTTCTTCTAGACATTGAGTCCATTCATTGATATTGGCCTTGGAATCGCTTAGGAGGATGCTTTTATCCATGAATCTGTACAGGCCATGATGAAGTGGATGCTGAAGTGCACTTGTAACGTGTATAGCTTCCTGATGGTCTTGGTGCCTTGACAACCATGAATGGAGAAGCTCGCGACTTAGACGCCCTACATTTTCAAGACTATCTTCTTCAGTGCTTAGTTGGGTTGCTTCATATAGAGCAATGAGACCCTTCACATCTTCACCATATGTTTCTCTAAACTTTCTTTGGTGAATCTTTAAGGTGTCAAATATATCTGCACATCCATTGTAGAGTTCAGAATGATAAAAATCTCATTTATGCTTCCTTAATTGGTTATCAAAACCCTTATCTAAATTATTAATTTTCTTTTAACCTGCATTAACACAGTGGCCTCCTTGCCTCAGTAAACGGAATGAAAGTGCAACTTCATAAAGTTGATGGCTTTGGACAAAATCAATGGGATCGCTTATCACAATCAAGTATTGCTTCTGAAGCGCATCCTCAATCTCCTCTTCAAAGTGGTGGTCAATGCCAACCCTTTGGATAAAGTCAACCATGCACAAACTCTCCATTGGATCCTCCGTAACAAGTTTCTTGAATACATTCTTAGCTTCCTTCAGTAGCAAGGTTTGCTTGGCATAGATAA
>QANU01043014.1:0-17873 GCA_003254905.1 Nissolia schottii
TCCTTAGTTATGAAGGCATCATGAAGCATTTGGTTGAGAGAATTGATCTCGGCTATATCATTTCTTGTCATGCGTAGATCATCTACATAGACCAATATATAAATGTTGATTAAATTTTGTAAAATAATAAACTTGATGATGACAAACATACATGAACTTTCTAATATGTGTGCTAAGTGTTTCAGGCTAATTTATCATTGCTAGTAAAATTAATTTGGGGCTGACCCAACACTGCTGCATTGTTACCACAAAGAAAAAGGACATGTATCCAATATGTACACAGCCCAAAACGAAAATGGCTGGAGCAGAAATGGGTATTCAAAGAGGAGCCCAAGAATATTATGACTGTTAGAAATTATCAAAATTAATGAATATCACAAAAGGGATATCCGTGATACTTGGCAAAAATTGTGGTCAGAAAATTTGTCTCTTGACAAGTCAAGCTTGAAGATTCACGGCTGACAAACCAAGATTGTGTAGCAGCAAAGGAAACAAATAAATAAGATGGATACTACCCTCATAAGCAAGAAAGGAAAATATACACTATTCATGTACTGACATGGACAAAAAGGAAAAGGAAGTACATCAGCACAAATTAAGGGAAGAAAAAGGAATACTTTATTCTAAAGGGAAGGAAAGAAACGTATAGGAGACATACATACTACTGGAAAGAGAAGTGCATTTATGAAAAGGTAGAGAGAGAAACAAATTAAGTGACATAAAAATAGCAACAAATTGGAGGCTATCAAGTACAACCTCTCTTCAAGAAACCTTCCATATACAAAAAGGCTATAATGTAGCCATGAGTGAAGTAAATGGAATAGGACAAAGAAATGGAAAGCAATTTTTTTGTAATGAAAGAAAAAAAAATCACGTGTAGAAGCTCACAAAAAGGAAGGCTGGAAGTGCTGGATGCAACAAAAAAAATAGAAAGCAAAAATCATGAAACGAAAAGGTCTGCTTCCAACGGTTACAGGAGCTAGAAAAAACGTGAAATATACAAAAAAAAAATGGAAAGCAAAATTTATGGAACAAGAAGCTTTCCTTGCAACGGTCAAGAGAGAACATCAAGCTGATTGAAGACAAAATAAGAAAGCACAAGAGTTATGGCAAGGAGGAATCATGGAAGAATGGCAAAGACAAAGGAGCTAATCTTGAGCTTCAATACTCAAGGGTCAAGTATAAAAGAGTCATCCCTCATCACTGAGAAAGCAAGACACCTGAGCAAAAAACATTCGTGACATTCTTCTCAAGAGCTTCATGCACAAACTTCTACATCTCTGATTATTTTGGTTTATACTCTGATTTGAAGTTTTTAAGTGTCTTCATTGTTTTGGAAAATATTTGTGGTTTGAGATTTTTTCTTGGCGAGTAACAGAGAGCTTGAGAGAAAGGTTTTGTTTCAAGTTTCTGTTTTGATTTGAGAGTTCCTGAGTGAAAGGAACTATTGGTTTTTGTACTTGAAATTTGTGTGAAAGAAAATTGGTTTTGGCATTTGAAGAACTGGACGTAGATTCCCGCTAAGGAATCGAACCAGTATATATCCTTGTGTGAATTTTCTTTTCCCTCTATCTTTTACAGTCTCTACTCTTCAAATAAATTCTGTTTTCATTTTAAAGAAATTGAGTTTTTTAGAAAACTTGTCTCCCAGAAAACTAGGAGATATCTCCTGAAATTTTAGGAGACAAATTTTAAAGAACAGAAAATTTTTTGAAAACCTTTGNGATAAAGTAACCTTCCCACCAACATTCTATATGTTGTAGGATCGGAATGAAGAGAGGAACTTGATTTCTGAATTTTAATTGCTAGATTAGAAGGACTAGTAACCGGCCTTGATGAAAGTAGACCTGCATCTTGGAGGAGCTCAAGTGCATATTGTCGTTGATATAATGTTACACCTTGCTTGCTCTGAGCAAGTTCCATGCCAAGGAAGAATTTGACATCTCCTAAATCCTTAGTTATGAAGGCATCATGAAGCATTTGCTTGAGAGAATTGATCTCGGCTAGATCATTTCTTGTCATGAGTAGATGTAAGAACTGGTATTTATTGAAAATAAGTTGCTGAAAACTGCTGGTGTTTTATTGATAATGGCAGAAAATTCCAGTGGGAATTATCTGTGCAGAACGATAAACCAGTGGCCAAAGGGCTGCTGAAAAGATAAATAAAATCATGGGTTGGGTATTATTTTCTCCTAATAATTCTCCTCTCCTATTTATTCGCAACTAACTTATTCACTCAATCACAACTAATTGATTCTCTCCTAATTTACCTAACAATTCAGATTCTAATTAAATTAAATTACTCTATAATTATTTCCTTCCCCTTTTTTTGGTGGCTAATTCGGTTGTAACAGCTGGGTGGTGGTATGTAACAGTAGATCATCTACATAGACCAATATATCAATGAAGCTGGACTGTGACTTCTTGACAAAGAAAGAATAATCTGCTTTAGACTGGCAGTAACCATGTTGCAAAAGTGCCTCAGTTAGCTCGCAATTCTACTGCTGGCTAGCTTGTTTCAATCCATACAATGACTTTTGAAGTTTGCACACCTGTCCTTTTGCTGCACGATTAATAGCAGGAGGAAGTCTCGTGTAAACTTCTTTAGGTAAATCACCATGGAGAAATTCAGTATTTACATCTAGTTGCTTGAGGTGCCAATTGTTGGCAGCAGCTATAGCAAGGACAAAACGAATGGCAGTCATCTTTGCCATCGGGCTGAAGGTTTCTAGATAGCAGTTTGAGTATAACCTTTGGCTACTAGCCGAGCCTTATATCTCTCAATAGTTTCATCAGGATTGTGCTTGATTTTAAAAAACCCATTTGTTGCTTATTGCTTTCTTTCCAGGAGGAAGGTCTGTTAGAATCCAGGTGTGATTAGCACTGAGAGCTTTCAACTCGGCTTCTATTTCTTTGTTCCAACAATCGTGCACCACAACCTCTTTGTATGAGTTAGGTTCTGTTTGGGATGATATAGCTAGGGAAAAGTTCTTTTAGTCACAACTCAGGTTGTCATAGGATAAGAAATTAGATATAGGAAATAGAAAACCTGTGGAATCATAGTATTGGCCCTGAATTGCAACATTACAATGGCAATACTTGGGATAGGAAGGTGGCTTCTTGATCCTGGTAAAATGTCTAATATCAAGAGAGTCACATGGCAATGACGTTGGTGCTTTCTGATTTAAAACTTTAGTAGATACTGAAGATGCAGGGTCAGATGTTGTAATTGATGAACTAAATGGCTGAGATGAACATGGAGTGTTTAAGGGCTGGCCAGATTCATGTGCAGTTGTATGTTCAGAATGCTGATGATGAAAAATAGAAGAAGATGCATGATTGTCTATAGGTGATGATGATGCAGGTGATGGAATGTGGTTATGAATGAAAAAATCCCAAACTTTGCTGTCAAATTGAATTAAAGTATTTCCTTGAATGGAATTTTGTTCAAAAGCAGAATTTTGGTGAAATCTGAGCCTAGCCTGATAAGGAAAAATAGACTCATGAAATTCAACATATCTTGACAAAAAAATCTCTTTTGTGAGAAAATCTAGTAAAATAAACCCCTTTGTTCCTTGCTGAAATCCAAGGAAAACACACGTTCTGGCTCTTGAATCAATTTTTTTTCTTCTTTGTGCTATAATAGTAGTAGCATAACATAAACAACCAAAACTTTTTAAATCTATTAAATCGGGAAGGCTGCTATGCAGAACTTGAAAAGGACTAGCATTGGATAGCTTTGTGGTAGGAAGTCTATTAAGGATGTAAACAACATGTCCTATAGCATAATTCCAAAAACACATGGGGATATTGGATTGAAACACCAAAGATCTTGCAATGGCAAGGATGCTTTGGTGCTTCCTTTCAACAACTCCATTTTGTTGAGGAGTTTCAATACATGAAGTTTGTTGAAAAATTCCCATTTTTTGAAGAAAAAAAAATTATGTCATGTTAAACTCAAATCCATTATCAGATCTAATTATCTTGATTGATTTGTTGTGTTGAGTAAGAACAAGATTGACAAATGATTATAGGACAAGCCTTGTTTCTGATTTTTTCTTTTTTTTCCATTAGGCAAGCCCAAGCGAATCTAGACTTGTCATGCACTACAGTTAAAAAATACTTGTGGCCAAAAACAGATGGAATGCCAAATGGACCCCAAATATCAACATGTAAGAGATCAAAACATGTAGAGGAGATGGACTTGCTATCAGGAAATGGAAGATTTTTCATTTTGGCAAAGTGACGTACATCACAAGGTGTTATAGTTTTATTGACAGTAATGAATAGAAATGGTTTTTGAAGTACATGAATCTTATCTAATGAAGGATGTCCTAGTTTATTGTGCCAGAAATTGTGTGTATGAGATGAATGCACAGAATTGCAGACTTTGTGAATCTTGTCATGTGACTCTAACTTGGTATGAGGAAAACTCTGTGGATCAAGGAGCTCCATTGTATATAGATCAATGCAAAGTTTAGCAACAATCATCTTTGATGAAATCTGATCCTGTATCAAACATTTTGCAGGGAAAAACAACAATGTACAATTAAGATCTCTCGTCAATTTAGATATGGATATGAGGTTAATTGAGAATTGAGGGATGTAGAGAACATTGGATAGGTAAAATGAATTAGTAAACATGATGGTAGCCGATATGTTGGCTTGGATTATGCTCCCATCAGGTAAATGGATTGGTATAGGTGGAATTTGTTTGAAATTGTAGAAATTAGATAGGGAGTATCAGACATGGTCTGTTGCTCCTGTATCTAATATCCACTTTGGGAATTTGGTGCTACAAGCTAAGCTAAAGGTTATACCTGTGTTAGGAGGATAGGTGAATATGTTGTTTGCTGAATGGAGCAAAGAGATTGAGAGTAAGATTGTTGTAACAAAGCGAGGAGGTGAAAATCGACCCTTCATCCTCAAGAACCCCCTCCTTTCTTGAATTACAATCTGTTGCAGTACCTCCTGTATCAATATTCTGAGTTACAATTGTTGATGCTGCTCTTTGTCTTGGTTGGAGTATTGAAATGAGGAGGATAATCATATTTCTCATAGCATTGGTCAACTGTATGACCATATTTGTTACAAAAAGTACAGTATGGCCTGCCACCACTTGTTCTACCTGCAGATCCTCCCTTAGAGCTAGCTATTCTGCCACCAGACCTGCCTTTAGCGCCTCTACCCCTATTGCCTCGACCTCCTAGATTAGAGCTTGAGGAATGTTGTTCTCCAGAACTAAGCAAAGCAACATTAGGATAGGACTTTGTATGCATCTGTCTTTCTTGCTCAGTAAGCAACGAAAACATTGTATTAACATCTGCTAATAGAGGCTTCACGAACATCACATTGGATCGAATATGAGCGTATTAATCATTTAGACCCTTGAGGAATCTTACTACATAATCTCGTTTTAAGTAATTCCTAACAATTCCTAAGCCACATTGACAAGGAGCAAAACATAAACAACCAGGAATTGGTTGAAAACTATCCAATTCCTCCCAAATTGATTTGAGCTTTGTAAAATAAGAAGTGACAGAAAGGTCTCCTTATTTAACAGCAAACAACTCTTCTTGTACCACTGCAGTCCTAACAATATCACCTTGATAGTATCTATGATGATCTTTCCATAGCTCATAAACAATCTTCAATTCATATGACACTTTGATAAATTTCAAGACTTAAGAGATTAAGTGATCCAAGAAATGCTATAGGTATTACAACAATCCCAAGTATCAAATAAAGGATCAAATTCATTGGTTTCAAAATCATACCATTGATGAATTTCAGCTTGTTCTTGGATTTGAGGTCAGGCTTCATTGAGCGCTCCTGTTGATGATAATTCCGGGCTTTGAGCTTGACCGTGGTGAGAGGAGTTGCATAATTTTCACCTGGATGGACAAAGCAAGGGGTCATAGGATCAAGCATCAGATTTGGAGCTTGAGTGATGCCAAAGTAATGGGACTGAAACCGGAATGGCTCCAGGAATTGGTGCTTGATCTTCCATGAAGATGATTCTTGAAAAATGAGAAATGAAAGAAAATGGATGCAAGAAATTGAACGACTACAATGTTTGCAACTGAAACCTTCAAAGAATTTTGGGAAAATTGTCCAAGAACTCTGAGATTTCTGGCAAAGCAAAACCTTTTCACCTGTCACAAACTCAAAAAATTGCTCAAGAACTCAAGAGAGCTCTTGGAATTTTGAGATGGCGCGGAGAAATGGTTGCAGAATGCAGAAGCGTTCTACGATGATACCATGATAAACTTGCAAACCAAAGGGAATAGATCAGGGAAGCTGAATTGAATTGGAACTTAGTTTACAGTGAAAATCGAAACAGAACTTGTGCTAGAAGCATTGAGCTTAGCACTAAGTTTTAGATTGGAAAATAGTGAATGAAAAAGGTGAGTTACAATGAATGAGTTGGTTGCCTTATATACAAGCACTAACTAGTATAGTTTCTCTAACTCACAATTGCCTAGCCTTGTAACACAAATAACAGAAAAATTGAAATAACAGAAAGCTACTTGATGGACTTGCTTTCCGTTTTGGTGGATATAGGCGATAGGCGAGATATTAAGTGTTTTTGAAATACTAGGTATTAAGTGTTATGGGATATATGAGAGATAACAAAAGTATAAGTGTAAAAAATACATGCAATACTTCATTGATATAATCAAATGACAATTAATTTTGGACTAATTTTTGATTAAAAATTGACAACAAAAAATGGACAGAGAGAGTACGTTAATATGTTGTCTCTCTGCATCAACTTATTTGGATTTTCAGCCTGTGGGCGTGACAATGAAAAAAAAAAAAAACAAAATCCAAAAAATGCTAGTTGTATACCTAAAAGTAGTCACCTAACAACCATTAAAACAGATAAATAAATATTACAAAGTAAAAAAAATCAAACGTTCTCAAACACAAAAAACGAACAATATTAAACACACAAGTGCACAGACACATAGAAATGTTTGATGACAATGTCCATTTCTCTGTTTTATAGTAATTTTAAACTCACGCATATACAGACACACATAAACATTCGATGATAATATTTATCTATTTGTTTTATAACGTTTGTTTGTTTCTCAGTTAAGTGGTTGCTTTTAGTGCGCACAAATGGCGGGAATAGATATTAATTCTCTCTAACATATGATTAGACTAAGAGGAGAGATGCGGGAAATAAATACCCGAGTGTTAGAGTAGGAACTAGTGTTTCTGGAGATTGTAGCTCCGTATGACATACTTTTAAGGTGGAAGAATCTTGGGTTAGGGTTTCTGGCCTGCAATGTGCACGTCCAGCCACTGCCTTCTCGTTGTCCTCACTCTAAGCCATAAATGTAGAAAGAAAAAACAAAAAAAGGGAATCAATATTTTTCTTTCCAGTAATAAAAGAAAAAGTCCTTTCTTGTCTAGAACTAGAACACTGATAGATTGAAATGTTACAAGTGCATGTGGTTTCTACCTTCTTCATTAGCGTGTTGTTTTGTTCCTGCAGTGCCTTTGCCTGTCATATATATCCACAGCACACCGTTAAATTTTGGTTTTTTTTCTTTTTTCTCTTTTGTCATAAAAGCACTTGTTAACGAACTCAAATTGAAATATTTCATGACTTTTGATAAAACTTGAATGAATTGAAAAAGAATTCTCAAGTGTGTATTGGAGCACTTGCTCAATATATATACAAACACAAGTCAGCTTGGAGTGCAAGCTAGAGCTAACTAATTTACAATTAGCAACTTAACTAACTTGACAGCTGTAGTGCTAGCTGTTGTAACTAACTTAGAGAGTTTGAAAAGCTAAAGCTATTCTTCCTCTATTACCCCCCCTCAAACTTGGCGGGCTGTTGCTGCTGCACATCAGGCGGCTTATCTCTGTAGATGTTTAGCAAGCCAAGTTTGTTGATTAAGAACTGAAAAGGACCGGTGGTTAGAGGCTTGGTGAGTACATCCGCAAGTTGGAGCTTGGACTGGATGGGGAGCAGACTGAGGAACCCATTCTGCACCTTGTCACGAATCAAATGGCAGTCCAATTCGATGTGTTTGGTACGCTCATGGAAGGCTGGATTGCGTGCAATCTGGATTGCAGAATTACTATCACAGTAAATGGCAGCATTATTGGACTGTTGGATCCCAAGATCATCTAGGAGATATGTCAACCACTGCAGTTCGCA
Source organism: Nissolia schottii (assembly GCA_003254905.1). Taxonomy (NCBI): domain Eukaryota; kingdom Viridiplantae; phylum Streptophyta; class Magnoliopsida; order Fabales; family Fabaceae; genus Nissolia; species Nissolia schottii. The sequence goes on from QANU01043014.1 coordinate 8,183, forward strand.
TGTCACAGCTGCTAGTGCTCTATATTCTGCTTCGCAGGAAGAACGCGAAACAGTGGTCTGTTTCTTAGATTTCCAACTCACCATGGAGTCACCAAGGAAGACACAGTACCCCGTGGTTGATCTTCTAGTGTCAACACAGCCAGCCCAATCGGCATCACTGTAAGCTTTTAACTGAATTTCTGATGCTGAAGACAGGAAAATGCCAAGGCCATGAGAAGCTTTGAGGTACTTGATAACTCGAGTTGCAGCTTGCAAGTGAAGATTGGTTGGGGTAGCCATGTATTGGGCTAGCTGGTTCACTGCAAAGGCAATGTCAGGCCTAGTTGTCGTGAGATAGATCAGCCTCCCAATCAAACGCCTATAGGATGCTGCATCAGGAAGTAATTCACCCGATTCTTTACTTAACTTCTGAGAGGGATCCATGGGGGTAGTAACTGGCTTGCAGCCAAGCAACCCTGAATCAGCAATGATGTCCAAGCAATATTTCCTTTGGGAAATTGTAATTCCTTTGGAACTGCGAGCAACTTCAAGGCCAAGGAAGTATTTAAGTTCACCAATGTCCTTTATCTTGAACATACCATCAAGATATGTCTTCATAGAAGAGATTACAGCCATATCATTGCCTGCAAGGATGATGTCATCCACATACACAAGCAATGCTGTGAAGGAACCATTGCTGGACTTGGTGAAGAGTGAGTGATTCGATTGGGATTGTTTGTATCCAGAGGAAAGTAAGGCAGTGGACAGCCTAGAAAACCACTGCCTGCTGGCCTGCTTCAAACCATAGAGTGACTTCAACAATCTGCACACTTGGTTTGGTTTCTTACTGTGAAAGCCTTGAGGGAGCTTCATGTACACCTCCTCATGTAATTCCCCATGGAGAAAAGCATTATTTACATCTAACTGGTGTAGGAACCAGCGCTTGATTGCTGCAAGAGAAAGTAGCAACCTGACTATTGTCATCTTGGCTACTGGATTGAAAATGTCCAAGTAGTCAATTCCATGTGTTTGGGTGTATCCTTTTGCTACCAAACGTGCTTTGTACCTCTCAAGGCTGCCATCAGCTTTGAGCTTAACTTTGTAGACCTATTTACAACCTATAGGAGTCTTTCCCGCAGGTAGGTCCACTAATTCCCAGGTTTTGTTCTGTTGTAAAGCTGAGATTTCAGCAGCCATAGCCTCTTTCCAGCAGGCATGCTTCACTGCCTAGGAGTATGAGGTTGGTTCACTGACATAAGAGACCTGGAGAGTGAAGTGCTTGTGAGCTGAACCAAGGGAATTGTAAGAAAGAGCACTCTCAATGGGGTATGCTGCAGCAGGAGGGGAAAGAATGCCTTGCAACAAGCTGCAATGAAAGTCCCTAAGGTATGCTAGGGAGCTCTTCTGCCTAGATGATCTTCGAGGAGGTTGAACATGCTGTGTAGCATTCTCTAGAGCAATGTCACCAGATGGCAGGTTGATGACAGGAGTTTCTGGTAGTGCAAGCTGGTTATCAGGACCAAACAGAACTTCAGCAGTAGGCAAAATGAGCTAATTGGAGGATGAAGGCCTTGCTGTTTCTGTAGAAACTGAGTGGAAAGGGAAATGATCTTCATGAAACTCCACATTTCTGCTTAAAAATATCTCCCTGCAATTAAGATCAAACAAGAAAAAGCCCTTTGTCCCAAACTTGTAACCTAGGAAAATACACTTCCTAGCTCTCTTATCCAATTTTGTCCTGTTTCTATGTAAAGTAGTTGCAAAAGCTAGACATCCAAAGACTTTTAGAAATGAAAAATCAGGATTTTTAGAGAATAAGAGATTGTGAGGGGTGGACTTGTTTAGACCTTTAGAAGGCAATCTATTAATAAGAAAGGTGGCATGGGCTGCAGCAGAAGACCAAAAGTAATGAGGTAAATTTGCTTGGAATAGCAATGACCTTGTGACATTCAATAGATGTTGGTGCTTGCGCTCAACTATGGAGTTTTGCTGGGGAGTCTCAATGCAACTAGTATGGTGAATGATGCCCTTAGATGCATAAAAGTCTTTGAGAAAGAATTCAGGGCCATTATCTGACCTGACCTTTTTGATTCTGGTGTTGAATTGATTTTCTGCCATAGCAATAAAGCTCTTGAGAGATGGAGAGGCCTCGGCTTTGGATTTGAGAAAACAGGTCCATGTATGCCTGTTGTAGTCATCTACAATTATCAAGAAGTACTTGTGCCCTTGTATTGAGGGAGTGGCAACAGGGCCCCATATATCCACATGGATTAATTGAAAAGGGGCTGTGGAAACTGAATTACTTGTAGGATAAGGTAGAGACTTTTGCTTAGCATAGTGGCATATATCACATGGAAAAGCATTAACAGGAGCAGTAACATCACAATGTGTATTTTGTATTTCTTTCAAAATTGGAATTGGCACATGACCAAGTCTAAAATGCCAAAGATTGAAATTCTTATTGGACATTGAAACAGATGCGGAAACAGGTAACACAGCAGCAGCAGAGTTACAGGTATGATGTAATGAATTACAAAAATGAGAATTATCTAAAATATAAAGTCCTTGGACAGCATTAGCAGCTCCAATCCTCTTCAAGGTGTCCTTGCCCTGTATGATGCAATGATCATGGAACATTGTAAGGTGGCATTCCAAATCATGACAAAGCTTATTGACAGCTATCAGATTGAAATTAAAATTAGGCAAGTAAAGGACATTGTTCAAGTGAAAATTCTCAGTGAACAAAACTGTTCCTGCATGTGTTGCTGTGACAATTTGCCCATTTGGCAAGGAAACAAGAATAGGGGGATCAATTGCCCTATAAGACTGAAAAGGATGCTTAGAACAGCAAACATGATCAGTTGCTCCAGAATCAATAATCCAATACCCTGTACCTGAGCTATGTGGCATTGGAGTGGAAGAAGTGTTATTTGCTTGAGCAAATTGAACCTGGTGTGGCAGTTGAGATTGTTGAGGTTGCTGGATCAGAGCCAACAAGCTCTGATATTGGTCTGCAGTGAAGCTAAATGTAGATGGCTGAAGTGAATCCTGGGGGGATGGAGCACCAGCACTGGCAGCAGCATTAACTGACTTCTTGCTTTTATAGCCAGGAAGATAGCCATGTTTCTTATGGCATTCATCAACCGCGTGACCAAAGTAATTGCAAAACGTACATTTCTTGGCAATTCTTTTGGATTTCCCTTGTTCTTTAGAGAATTTCTGAGGTTCAGTAGTGGCAGAAGGAGAAGGTTGGGTTGCATTAGTGAAATTGAGTATGGCCTTGGAACCTGACTCATACTGCAATTGTCGCTCATGTTGGATAACAAGGGAGAATATGTGGTTGAGGGAAGGTAATGGATCCATGATCAACACTTGTGATCGAATGGACTGGTACGATTCATTTAAACCTTTCAAGAATCGAATGGCCCTATCAGCCTCCCTTTGCTTCTTGATGTCACCAAAGGCACCACAAGAACAAAGTGTGATGCATTTGCAAGAAGGGAGAGGGCGAAAGATGTCTAGTTCATCCCACAAAACTTTCATGGCAGTGAAGAACTGAGTAACAGATTGTTCACCTTATTTCATGGCTGAGAACTCTTCCTGAAGATCCGCGATACGCAGCAAATCACCTTGCGAGAATCGTTCCTTGAGCTCTTTCCACACGTCATAGGCCTGATCAATCCACAGCACACTTTGTGCGATCGAAGGCTCCACAGCACGAAGTAACCACGACAAAACCATGTGGTTGCAACGCTCCCACTGGTTGAAGAGTGTGGATGAAGGAGCAGGCATGGTGATAGATCCGTCTACAAACTTGACTTTGTTCTTGGACAAGAGCGCCATCCTCATTGCCCTGGACCAGCCATGATAATTGGAGCCGTCAAGGAGAGAAGACACAAGAACCAACGATGGATTCTCGTTCGGGTGCAGATAGTAATGAGAGGAAGGATCCTGAGCAGGATCAAGAAACGTGATGATACCATGATAAAACTTGAATGAATTGAAAAAGAATTCTCAAGTGTGTATTGGAGCACTTGCTCAATATATATACAAACACAAGTTAGCTTGGAGTGCAAGCTAGAGCTAACTAATTTACAATTAGCAACTTAACTAACTTGACAGCTGTTGTAACTAACTTAGAGAGTTTGAAAAGCTAAAGCTATTCTTCCTCTATTAAATTTTAATACTCTTTATTGTATTTAAGACTTGTTAATTTTATCTTTTTTCAACGAAATCATACCACTTTAAGTTCCTTAACAAGTGTCTTTAGGACACTTATACCTGAAGCCTTAAATTTTTAACTGTTATCATGCATCAAAACTTTGCAATTAATGGGAAGGAGTAAGGACACTAATTGCTCTTCACAAACAGAAGTTAATTGAATAAAAATCAGTAGCAAACAGAAGTCCAAAAAAAAAAACACAACAAACAAAGTAGAAAAAACCAAGAAATTCAATGTCCTTTTGTCAATAGAAAAATTCCATATTGCAAGCCATGCCCTGGCCAATACCACCCAATTTGTTCCTTACCCTTTTCTGCAGCTCCGAGATGGATTCATTCATAGCGCGGTTCTGCGTCAATCATAATTATCAGTCAATTGGTGTTCAGTCCAAATGTTATATGCGCTAATGCTAATTTAAAATTAAAGTATGTGCATTTCCTTCAGTTGAATTCTTCTTCTTATTTCCTGTAAAAATCAATATTTCACCTTTTTCGTTCGGATGCGCTTTAAAGCCTTGTCAAGTTGGTTCTCCAAACCCTGAAGCTCTCTCAAGCTCAGGGGATCCAGATCACGTCCCACGAGGTTCCTATGTCGAAAATTATAATAAGCTTTTTATTATTTTAGAGCCGCAGATTTTGAAGCATATAGATATAACCGCATGTACAAGAAGCCCTCCAGAAAGGTCTGGCCCCACATTCACGAATCCCATATATGTATATTGTATGTTTTCTTGTAGAATACAAGTGTTTCTATTAAGGCTAAACCTCCCTATGATTTAGTGAAATTATAGTAAGTCCCTTTTATTTGTTCGGTCAACATTAAAATCCCTTGGGTTCAGCCACAAAATTTCGTACCTTAAGTTCTCCTCTAAGACTTTAACTTTGCTGGTGAGCTTGTGGCATTCCAATGACCAGTTTCCCTACAATAATAAAGTGATCTTATGTTACTACTGATGAGATATAAATGGGATCCCAGGGACACGGATGTGTAAACAGCATGTTAATTGGCTTGAACTCGAAAATTAAAGCTTTACCGGAAATCTTGACAAAATTCTAATTTGAAATATGCTAGGACTATAAATTTGTTCTTTCTCGGTTGGTCTATAATAAGATACTACATAATTATTTTTATGTTTCTGCACCTGAAAAATAATTTTATGCTATTTTTAATTATTGATCATGAATTTTAAGAATTGTGATACTGTTCGAATCAATCGTCGTCTTAAAGGATCTTTTCTCAATTTAGAAAATAAACTTTTTCCACTAACGATTCGAAAAATAAGTTATCCGATACATTGATTCAAATCCTTCTTAGATGATCATGTTTTAGTTTATGCTTGACCAACGAAGTGATTGCGTTTTAATTCTTTTTCAACGCTTTCTATTTACCTTTTCTTTTCTGGCTAACACTAGGATGAGACCTAAAGTGTCTAATAAGACCTAATTGTCAACAAATCTTCTCCATGTCCTTTATTCTGCATAAATGGTTATTTCTCACTCACAATACATTATGGGGCTCACACTCATACAATGTAATGTCAGTGTGGATCCCATCATATGTTGTAAGTGAAAGAGACTTTGTGTCTACACCAACTTTATTAATTTTAGAATAATATTTGTGTTTACCAAATAAGAGAAGTAAGTGTAATTTTATTCTCAAAAAAATAAATAGTGTTTAGACTCCTACCACCTCTCTTGTGCATAATATGTGTCTATGAAGGAAAACACACATAGGGTGGGTTCAGTATTGGGTTATGTAATGGTAATTAAGTTGCCACAGTAATATATCAATATAAATTATTTTTCTACGAAGTACCGATTCAATATCAGCTCCATCGACTTTCAATGTATGAGTATGTTTCTCAAATCGTTGCAGGGTCTTTTCCATGCTGTTACACAAAAGTGAAAGTAGGTATTATAACACAAATTAAAATTGGCAGCTTTGTAAGATGTTGTATATGCTAACAAGCTAAAAGACATCTTAATCACAAAAATCTGCACACCACTTGCTACTACCTCCGTCTACTTTTAAATGCCACGTTTTATCAAAAACATTATTCAAAATTAGTTATCGTTTGATTAAATTAAGGGAATATTAATCATTGTCTTTCCCATTATATCCTTATTTATTATAAACTTTTTATTATTATATTAATTGCATTACAATTTTCTATAGCAATCTTTCCCACTAATTGAAGGGTAATTTTTATCTAAGCACTTAATATTTTCTTTAAGTACGTGTAAATTAATCGTTTTCTTAATCGGTGTGCATTTGTCAAAAACGAGATAGAAGAGTCGGCGAAAGGAGTGCTTTCAAGGATAATAAAGGAATATTCCTCTTAAATTGCCTAAAAGTCCACTCAATTTTCATAGGATTGGTACTTTGCATTATTAGGAAGAAATTTTTTAATTTGCGTTTAGACATTTAAAAATGAAAAAAAGATTTCATGCTTTGAATAACTTTAAGTTTAATCTATATACTAGTGTACCAAAACCCCAAAAAAATGTAACAAATTGAAATTCGGAGTATCACATGAATATGAATTCATGTTACTTCTTTCGTCCATTTTTTTTTGTGGTTTTTAAAATAAAAATTTATCCAAGATTAATTTTCATTTAATTAAATTAAAATAATATTAAATATATTTTTACACTTAGTCTTATTATCTTATATTTTTTATAACACTTAATAACTATACCACTTATTGTTTAAAATTAATTTTATCTGTGCACGCTATATTTTCTCTATTTTAGTGTTAATTAAATGATTTCTTAAATTATGTGTTTTTGTCCAAAATGACAACAAAAAGTAAAAGGAGGGAGTAATAATTTTAGACAACAGTGAATTTTGTTCTTGGAAAAGCTTAATTTGCTTACAACGATGCCCTCCACGGCTTATTGTTGCATTGACTTTCTTCAATTATTTAGAGGTTACCAATTCACTCTTGTTTGTTCATTTATTTTGAAATATTTGTTCATAAGACAGTATAAGTGTATGTGTTTTAAAATGTCAATGGAGAATAAGAGAGAGAAAGTGTTATAGTTAATTTTTGGTATTTTGTGGGGCATTTGGTGTTTTGGATGTTGGACTTGGGTTATTGAATATTTTGGTTTGAATTGGACTTTGACCAAAAGTAGGGCTGTCAAAATGGGCCCGATCCGTTTATCCGGTTAAATGAACGGACTTTACATGTAAAAAATAGGCTCGCAAAAATTTGAAAAAAAATTGGATCGGCCCGTTTGGTCCACGGACCGGCTCGTGAGCCCGAGAATTTTTTTAATTTATTAAATAATTTTTTTGAATTTTTTGAATTTTCTAAATATTTTTAAATTTTTTTATTTTTTTATTTTTTTAAAAAAAATAAACAGCTGGTGGCTTGTTTAGGCCCGCAAGCCATAAACGGGCGGGGCTGCCCGTTTTGACAGCCCTAACCAAAAGACTAATCAATGATTTAAAGCCAATCGACACTTATTGGATAGTACAGTTCTTTGCTCTTTCCTACGTACAACTTTGATCTCTCATATGCATGTATGTTCTTCAAAGCTTTTCTTTTTTTTGAAAAATGAAGGAAAACATAAAATATTATGTAATTTTAATATTAAGAAATTTAGTTGAGATAAATTAAATGGATAAAATTACCATTAAAATTACATTACCTTAGTTTAGACATTTACAAAATAATAATTAAATGAATATTTTTAAAAAAAATGGGAGAAATTATTTTATTATTTAATATTTTTATGAAGTTTATTTTATTATTTAATATTTTCATAAATTAACTTTAGTTGAATGTGAAAATTAAAATGTTAAAACACTTATGATATGAAAATATGAGAGTGAGAGAATAGGAAAATAAGAGTATTTTTGTCATTTAAAATAAGTAAAAGTTACAAATATTTAAAAAATGTCATTAGAGGAGGTGAATGTAACCTTTTACAAAGCTCATGAGTCACAAGACAAAGTCACAAATAGAGGGAAGGTGGATGTAATTTCACTAAATTTCAAAAGAAGTCACTATAATTTACCCAAAGTTATTTAATGATTTAAAAGTTGGTTATAGAATGTATCTTAATTTTGACTCTATATACCTAATCCTAAAAAACGAATTAATGTAAAGATGGATTTGAACTTTTTTAGCACCATATTTGCTGTCATGCAAACTTTAAGGTAGAAGTTGATTTCACATGTATCTTTAATGTTTAGTTGGACAACATTATAATGGGGGAATAGTCAACGGATTTACTTCATATTACATTTTTAATATTTTGGAACCTATTTGATACCGTGTGTCTTTCAGGTAGCGTTTAGCGCCTGTATTGAGACAAAAGAAATAGAGACATTAAGAACAAAAACATATCTAAAGACAGAGACACGTAAAACTTAAAATTGCCCTAGACAAAAACAATTTTTGAATTAATTTTTGTACCTAAAAACAAAAGGACACGAGATGTGTCACATGAATGATTTTTATGTTAATTTATATACCTTTAAAAAAAGGGAATGCATGAGACGAGTCTCTTCTGTCCTCATGTTTCCATCTTTTTTATTCCAAGACAAGAACCACGTTAGGATGAACAAGTGGATTTGGTGGAAATCCTTCATCTTAAGAGTGGTAAAAGATTAGCAAATTCTGGTTTTGTTCCTTCAACTATCCTAAGGCCGAAGAAAAGAGTGAAAAGGTCCATTAAATTTGATGTTTCTTAAGGACCCTCAAGCTGCCATTAAATAAGCAAGAGCTAAAACCATTCAATACATAGCTTGGTAATTGTTACAGGCTAAAAACTAGGGTCGGAGAGCTCTAACCCTCTAAGAGGGAGAGGAGCTCGCATCCCCTAAAAGGCCCGAAGGGTCCAACTAACTAAAGAGCAGAAGAGGCCTTCCCCACCTGGTCAGACCAGCCCAAAGAGAGGAAGCCTCATGGCACTTAGAGGAGGAGAAGGTCGTAGGCCCAAACGCTCCGAACTCCGTCCGGCCCAACAAGGCTAAGAGGAGGTAGCGGCAACCTCTCCTCCCTAGTCCGCAACCAACTCCTGGATAAGCGGGAAAAGATAAACCGGGGGAGCGGATAAGCAAACCCCCCCCCCGCTTTATCTCTATCTTACCTCTATCTTTGCACTCTAAGCTCATCTATAAAAGCACACGACCCCTCGGGTCACCAGGTACCTCTCATTCTCCTCTTAGAGAACTCTCCTAATCCTTGTGCTTACTTGAGCGTCGGAGTGCCTTTGCAGGTACACCCCGCCGCCGCACTCTCTCCGAAAGGAACCTGCTTGAAGCTTTCGTCCAAGCCTCCAAACCCGCTCGGAGCTTTCGTGCGAGCCTCCGAACCCGCTCGGAGCTTTCGTCCAGGCCTCTGAACCCGCTCGGAGCCTTCGCCCCAACCTTTGAGCTTCCGTCAAGGCACCTTCCTCACTCGTTCAGGTAACCTCGTACCCTTTACGAATTACTTACGAACATTGGCGCCGTCTGTGGGGACTGTGATACTATCTC